>WNWK01029340.1:0-24506 GCA_009830355.1 Cherax destructor | reverse complement strand
TGGTTGGGAATGAAGGTATCCCACCAATGGGTTTGCAGGGGGAAGGATCCCACCCCAGTGATTGGGATGGGGGGGCTGGATCCATCCGATGAAAGAAGGGGGGTGAGGGAAACCCCAATAGTGTTGCAGCCAACACTGGGGAAGGTTTCCTGGAAAGGACAAAACAATATAATAAAAAAAGGAATCCCAGGGGGGCCCTAACAAGCAAAAATGGTTTGGGGAACCCTATGCCCCAAAAAACAAAGCAATTGATCCCTAGAAACAACAACATTAATGGGCAGGATACCGGAAGGGTTGAAGAACAAGGAAGCATCCCAGAAGCATTGAGAATCAACAAGAACAAGGGGGGTCGGGGATCCCTTTTAAAGCTAAGAACAATGGGAAGGACCCATTTTTTTTAAACCAAAACGGGGATGAAAACCCCCAGAAAAGCTCAAACAATGGCAATAAGGCCCCAATTAAAACCAACAAGCAACAATGGGTCAGTGAATATCCCATTAGAACCAACAAGCAAAAAGGGAATAGTGAAGTATCTTGAACCTTTTTTGGGTGGTACGATCTTAAAAGCAACAATAGTGGCTTGGGTCTCAGTAGAGCCAAAAAATGGGGTGGTTTGGATCCCATTATAAGAAACAATGGGTAGTGATGAGGTCCCCTAAAACCCAAAAATGGGTGGTATAAACCCTACAACAATAATGGGGGGGGTGGTGGGAGGATCCGTGAGGCCCCCAAAAAGCAATAATGGGTTGGTGGGAGGCTCAGTTATCTCCTCAACACGCAAAAATGAGTTGGTGGGAGGTTCAGATGGCCCCCCCAAAACCCAAAAAGGGTTGGTGGGAGGTTCAGTTATGGCTCCTCAACAAATAATGGGGGGGGGAGGATCAGTTATGGCTCCCCAAAAGCAATAATGGGTTGGTGGGGGGTTTATTTATGGCTCCCCAAAAGCAATAATGGGTTGGTGGGAGGTTCAGTTATGGCTCCCCCAACAAGCAATAATGGGTTGGTGGGAGGTTCAGTTATGGCTCCCCAACAAGCAATAATGGGTTGGTGGGAGGTTCTTTGGCTCCCAACAAGCAATAATGGGTTGGTGGGAGGTTTTCTCCTAACACGCAATAATGGGGGGGGGGAGGATCAGTTAGGCCCCCCCAAAAAAGCAATAAGGGGTTGGGGGGGGGTTCAGTTATGGCTCCCCAACAAGCAATAATGGGTTGGTGGGAGGTTCATTAGGCTCCCCAAAAAGCAATAATGGGTTGGTGGGAGGTTCAGTTATGGCTCCCAACAAGCAAAATGGGTTGGTGGGAGGATCAGTTATGGCTCCCCAACAAGCAATAATGGGGGTGGGAGGTTCAGTTATGGCTCCAACAAGCAATAATGGGGGTGGGAGGATCAGTTATGGCCCCAACAAGCAAAATGGGGGGTGGGAGGATCAGTTATGGCTCCCCAACAAGCAATAATGGGGGTGGGAGGATCAGTTATGGCTCCCCAACAAGCAATAATGGGGGGTGGGAGGATCAGTTATGGCTCCCCAACAAGCAATAATGGGGGTGGGAGGTTCGTTATGGCTCCCCAACAAGAAATAAGGGGGTGGGAGGATCAGTTAAAAAATTGGGGGTGGGAGGATCAGTTATGCTCCCAACAAGCAATAATGGGGGTGGGAGGATCAAAAGTTAATAGGCTCCCAACAAGCAAAAAAGGGTGGGAGTATCAGTTATGGCTCCCGAAAAAGCAATAATGGGTTGGTGGGAGGTTCAGTTATGGCTCCCCAACAAGCAATAATGGGTTGGTGGGAGGTTCGTTTGGCCCCCAACAAGCAACAATAGGGGGTGGGAGGACCCAGTTCTGGCTCCCCAAAACAACAATGGGGGTGGGAGGACCCGAGAAGGCTCCCCAACAAGCAACAACAATAATGGTGGTGGTGAAGCCCAGCAGCCTGGTGGTGCTCCAGTACTCACCTGTACCGCTGACGTGAACAAATCATCATTGTTCGTCGTCTTTTGAAGTCGTCGTCGTCGTTGAAGAGAGGAGGGGTTCCCCTGGAGTCTGCCATCTTCCTGTGTGCCGCTCTTCTGCCGCTCTTCTGCCGCCTCACGGAAGTTACTCCCTAAAACCTTTTTTTTTTGGTTTCTCGACGGCGGCGAACACTTCTGGCGAACAACCTCGCCTCCTGGACCATATTACTTCGGATATTAAAAGTCAATAAGTTTATTTAGTTGCAGATACATATAAAATACAGTTACACAAATTATCAAAATGGTAACATATGTGTAAGTGACCTAGGATAAAACAAAAATCAAAGTGACTTATTTCTACTGGGGTCCTTGAGCATATTACCTCGGATATCTCCACTTTATTCATATACTTTTGAATATTTTCATTTATATTAGATGCCTGATGTTATATTTATGTCTAAAAGCAAATGTTTCCCAACATCAATGATAAATAACAACCAGAGTGGGTTTTTTTATAATTTTCTTCCTTCTTTCTAATTAAAATAATAATATAAATACTAGAACAAATATATTAAGAATAAATGCTGACACGTTTAGGTATAAAATAAATGATAAACACTCATTCATATTTTCTTATTTACAGAACCTTGCTTGGTGTTTTTTATGATCAGGCATATGGTCACTGTCTTGAACACTATGTGTTAATTGTGCACTTATTGAGGAATATAGAGATAGACAATATAAAACCTATGGACATGTCAAGATATCTTATTCATGAAATAAGATACCTGCTTGTAACAGATAATTGAAATGTAGATATAAACCCAAATGTACAATTGTTAACCCCTTTGGGGGCCCAGTGCCTAGGCCTTTGTGTATCCATATGCTCTTGCGCTACCGTCCCCGGATGGAAAATGGGGTGCACAATAAACTACCACTTCGGTGGCAAAATCTCTAAAAAAAAAAAAAAATTTGGGGTTTTATTTATTTAATATATATACTTTTTTTCTGGGTTATTTGAAGGTTATTAATTATTTTGTGAGCTTTTTTTAAACTATGTATAATTCATATATTTCATGACATATGCTGTGTGTAAATCTATGTAAACTATCTTGTGTGATGGATTATAGCAGGAAAACTATCTTGTGTAATGGATTATAGCAGGAAAACTATCCTGTGTGATGGATTATAGCAGGAAAACTATCCTGTGTGATGGATTATAGCGGAAAACTATCTTGTGTGATGGATTATAGCAGGAAAACTATCTTGTGTGATGGATTATAGCAGGAAAACTATCTTGTGTGATGGATTATAGCAGGAAAAACTATCTTGTGTGATGGATTATAGCAGGAAAACTATCCTGTTTGATGGATTATAGCAGGAAAACTATCCTGTGTGATGGATTATAGCAGGAAAACTATCCTGTGTGATGGATTATAGCAAGAAAACTATCCTGTGTGATGGATTATAGCAGGAAAACTATCCTGTGTGATGGATTATAGCAGGAAAACTATCTTGTGTGATGGATTATAGCAGGAAAACTATCTTGTGTGATGGATTATAGCAGGAAAACTATCTTGTGTGATGGATTATAGCAGGAAAACTATCTTGTGTGATGGTTATAGCAGGAAAACTATCTTGTGTGATGGATTATAGCAGGAAAACTATCTTGTGTGATGGAATATGGTAGGAAAACTGTCCTGTATAATGGATTATAGCATGAAAACTACACTATGTGATGGATTATAGCAAGAAAACTATACTGTGATGGATTATGGTAGGAAAACTATCCTATATGATGGATTATGGTAAGGGTCCTGGTGGTCTGGTGGCTAAAGCTCTCGCTTCACGGCGAGGGCCTGGGTTCGATTCCCAGCCAGGGCAGAAACATTGGGCGTGTTTCTTTACACCTGTTGTCTATGTTCCCCATCAGTAAAATGGGTACCTGGGTGTTAGTCGACTGGTGTGAGTCGCATCCTAGGACACTGACCTAATCTGCCCGAAATGCTCAGCATAACAAGGGACTTTCTATATAGTAGTATGTCACTGATGTCAGCTAGGCCTGTATACCATGTACATGTACTTGTAGTAAATAAAGATATTATTTATTATTATAAAACTATCCTGTGTGATGGATTATAGCAGGAAAACTATCGTGATGGATTATGGTAAGAAAACTGTCATTTGTGATGAAGTATGTCAGGAAAAATAGCCTGTGTGATGGAGTATGGCAGGAAAATGATCCTGTATGAGTGTGTATGGTAGGAAAACTGTCCCGTGTTTTGGAGAATGGCAGGAAAACCAGCCTATGTGGCAGGGAAACTATCCTGTGTGATGGAGTATTGTAGACAGCCTGTACTGTCTGCATAGACAGCCTATGCTGTCTGCCAGCCGAGCAAAACGTAGGCTGTAAGCCTATATGCCTAGTTCCCATAGTTTTCCCCAGAAGCCAGGCCTCTCAGTGGGCAGGGCACTTCAGCCTGCCCAGGCTTACATCGCCCTCACTTCTCGTCCAGGCATCCTAGAGTCAACAAGGCCTACTCATCTCTCCCTCGCTGGGAATGGCCCCTCCAGGCCATGAGCACAAACACACTGCTTGTATATCCACTATCTCGCAAATAAAGTAAGAAGCCTCTGAATCCTAAATCATTCATCCACCGCCTTGATCGACGACACAGTTAACTCGTAAACAATGGTGGAAGCTGGAAGCGGTGGTCCAGCGGTTGTGTGGAAACTTTTGAGTCCTCAAGTTCCACAGGGTAAGTGAGCCGTTTGGAGCCTTAACCTACCACGGATCGGCCCTCGGAGTTCATGAACCCACACAGTAGCTCTAGTGAAATAAATGATGGGGAAACAGGTGTAGACAAGGACACACACAAAACAGTGGTACAAACTAGCAATACCACGGTAGATAGTAAACAAGGGGATGCCCAGGGAAATAATGAAGATAAATTACCGGAAACAGTTGAAGGCTCCATTGTTAGCAATAGTAACGAAGACAGACATGAGACAGGAACACACCCACAAATGGGAACACAGTCACTAAAAACCAGGGCAAACGGAAACCAGGCCTATGTGAATATTATGCACTTGGTATCTGCAGGCATGGAAAATCTGGGAAATCAGATGGGACATGTAATTATGATCACCCCAGAAAATGCCGTTCCCATATGAAAACAGGCAAATGCAACCTCCCGTCCTGTAAGTTTTCCACCCTGAAATGTGCCACACATCAATTCAGGAAAGACAGTGTTATAACTTATATTGCCAGGCATACCACCTAAAGGTACGAGGCGACACAGAACATCCAGACCATGGCAAAATCAGGGTAGCCACAGCCACTCCAGAGAGAGGTTTTTAGTGCCAGGAAGGAAAAAAGCTGGCAGGAAATGACAGAAATTGTACACCAACTGCAATCATTTCTGGGGTGGAATCACAGTCAGTGGCCTCCACTCCATTACAACAGATATTAGAGCCAGGAAAAAAGACCCCCATACCACCAATCCACCAATCCAACTACATTCATCTTTGCTAATATACAAGGTCTAAAGCCACAACAAACAACAAGGTACCTTACATTAGTGGACTGCTTACAGAGTCAAATGCCATGTTTGCGGCTTTCACAGAGACCCATAAAGATCACTTGGACAATGAAATATGGATCCCGGGCTACAACCTATACAGGTGTGACAGAGTGAATAGGCAAAAAGGGGGTTGGCCTGTATATCACAGAGTCACTATATGTTCAGAACTACTAAATGCCTCAAATGATGTAGTTGAAGTACTAGCAATAAAGGTCGAGAATCAAAACCTGGTCATCGTGGTTGTCTACAAGCCCCGGATGCAACGTCCCAACAATTCCAGGAACAGCTTCTGAAAATTGACCACTGTCTGGAAAATCTTCCAGCTCCTGCCCCAACATCTTGCTACTGGGGATTTCAACCTCAGGCACCTAAAATGGAGGAACATTGCAAACAATGTGGTAGCAGAGATAACACCAGGAGGCAGCTCAGATGAAAATTCACACATGCATGAACTTTTAAATCTCTGCACCAAGTTCACCTTAAACCAGCAAATAGTAGAGCCCACAAGATTAAGAATACGCTGGACCTCATCTTCACCAACAATGATGATCTGATACGAAATGTCATCATATCAAAAACAATATACTCAGATCACAACATAATAGAGGTCCAGACATGCATGCGGGAGCTCCAGATCAACAAAATGTGATCAGCCGTGAGGAGCTTTCTCCAAATTCAACTTCAATAACAAAAACATAAGGTGGGACCAAGTAAACCAAGTCCTAAATGATATAAACTGGGAAGATTGCCTAAGCATCACGGATCCCAACCTATGTCTTGAACAAATTAACTCTGTGGTACTTGAGGTTTGCTCAAGGCAAATTCCCTTAAGGAAAAGGAGGAGAAGATGCAAACTAGAAAGAGAGGCGCTCCCTATACAGGCGAAGGCACAGAATAACGGGCGGCTACAGGAGGCCAATATCTCTGAAATACGTAGGGAGACACTAGTCAGAGAAATAGCAAACATCGAATTAAAACTAAAGGAATCTTATAGGAATCAAGAGACACGGGAAGAACTAAGAGCCATAAATGAAATTGAAAGAAACCCTAAGTATTTCTTTTCCTATGCAAAATCAAAGTCGAGAACAACAACCAGTATTGGGCCCTACTTAAACCGGATGGGTCCTACACAGATGACAGCAAGGAAATGAGTGAGTTACTTAAATCCCAGTATGACTCAGTCTTTGAGCCACTAACCAGACTGAAAATCGAAAACCTAAATGATTTTTCATGAGAGTGCCACAGAACTTGACAGACGCATGCCTTTCTGACATCATCACTACGCCAAATGACTTTGAAAAGGCAATAAATGACATGCCCATGCACTCCGCTCCAGGCCCAGACTCATGGAACTCCGTGTTCATCAAGAACTGCAAAAGCCCCTATCACATGCTTTTAACATCCTATGGAGAGGAGCATGGACACTGGGATCGTCCCGCAGCTACTAAAAACAACAGACATAGCCCGCTCCACAAAGGGGCAGTAAAGCAATAGCAAAGAACTACAGACCAATTGCGCTAACGTCCCATATCATAAAAATCTTTGAAAGGGTTCTAAGAAGCAAGATCGCCACCCATCTTGATACCCATCAATTGCACAACCCAGGACAGCATGGGTTTAGAGCAGGCCGCTCCTGTCTGTCCCAACTACTGGACCACTACGACAAGGTCCTGGATGCTCTAGAAGATAAACAGAATGCAGATGTTATATACACAGATTTTGCAAAAGCCTTTGACAAGTGTGACCATGGTGTAATAGCACACAAAATGCGTGATAAAGGAATAACAGGAAAAGTTGGTAGATGGATTTATAATTTCCTAACACATAGAACACAAAGAGTAGTAGTCAACAGAGTAAAGTCTGAGGCAGCTACTGTGAAAAGCTCTGTTCCACAAGGCACAGTACTTGCTCCCATCCTATTCCTCATCCTCATATCAGACATTGACAGGGATATAAGCCACAGTGCTGTGTCTTCCTTTGCAGATGACACCCGAATCTGTATGACAGTGTCCACCGTTGAAGACACTGCAAGACTCCAAGCAGACATAAACCAAATCTTTAAATGGGCTGCAGAAAACAATATGAAGTTCAATGATGAGAAATTTCAATTACTCAGATACGGAAAACGTGAAGAAATTAAAATCTCATCGGAGTACAAAACTAATTCCAACCACACAATAGAGCGAAAAACTAATGTCAAAGACCTGGGAGTGTTCATGTCAGAGGATCTCACCTTCAAGGACCATAACAATGTAGCAATTGCATCTGCTCGAAAAATGACAGGATGGATAATGAGAACCTTCAAAACCAGGGATGCCAAGCCCATGTTGACACTTTACAGATCGCTTGTTCTATCTAGGCTGGAATATTGCTGCACACTAACTGCACCTTTCAAGGCGGGTGAAATTGCTGACCTTGAAAATGTGCAGAGAACCTTCACGGCACGCATAAGTGCGATAAACCACCTCAACTACTGGAACGCTTGAAGTTCCTAAACCTGTACTCTCTAGAACGCAGGCGGGAGAGATACATTATTATATACACATGGAAAATTCTCGAGGGCTTAGTACCAAACTTGCACACAAAAATCACTCCCTACGAAAGCAAAAGACTCGGCAGGCGATGTAACATTCCCCCAATGAAGAGCAGGGGTGCCACTAGCACGTTGAGGGACAACACAATAAGTGTGAGGGGCCCAAGATTGTTCAACTGCCTCCCAGCATACATCAGGGGGATTACCAACAAGCCCCTGGCTGTCTTCAAGCAGGCACTGGACAGGCACCTCAAGTCGGTACCTGATCAGCCGGGCTGTGGTTCGTACGTTGGACTGCGTGCGGCCAGCAGTAACAGCCTGGTTGATCAGGCTCTGGTCCAACAAGAGGCCTGGTCACGGACCGGGCCGCGGGGGCGTTGACCCCTGGAATTCTCTCCAGGTAGACTCCAGGTAGACACACCTAACAAAAACATACACGTTCAAGTTGGAGAAGGTAACAATTGTGTACATTTTAATTGATAGATTTATTCTCCTAGGAACACCTAGGCAAGTTTGTACAGTTAGAAACTAAAAGTAGGATTATTGAGGCAACGTTAGATATTAATAATGTAGTTCTAGCACCTTCATATAGGTAGATATAAGCTTTAAATAGGCGAGCATTAGGTTATGTTAGCCAAAGAGAAATGGCAATCCCTTGCGGAGGTCAAGCAGTGTGAGACTCACGACGCATGACCTGCGTTCTTACCAGACTGGACTTCAAGGAGTGAACAAGTGCTGCAAACAGTGCAGCATCCCCACGTGACTTCCATCTGTCCTGGGGCCCCGGAGGAGAGATCCCGAAGTACCGCAGATATCTCTCTCCATCCAGACCTATTGCAGTAAGTGTAAGGGGTTGGGAGCAGTAGGAGAATTGAATACTATGTTTGTTTGGTTCAGTCATTTATAATTGTTTTGTTATTGTCGTTGTTGTTATGGAGCGGCCTTAGAGAGAGTACATGGTTATAGTTACTCTGGGTTTTACTAACCTACAACCACAACAGTGGCGACGAGGATGGGATCATCAGAGCCAAGGATAGTGGCCACTGTGGCCTGAAGTAGTGGGGATATTGCCAGCCGAGGACATTGCAGCAGAACACTGATACAGCAGCAACAAGTGGCAGAATGGCAGCAGCACAAGGAAGGTTGGAACCTTTCGACCCACGTAAGATTTCTTTGGAGCTTTGGCTAAGCTTGTTGGAAGCCAATTTCGCTCACTTAGGAATTAAAGAGCAAGATAACAAGAGGAATTTCTTGCTAGTGTCCCTGGGATCAGAAACTTACAGTGTTTTAGGTAATGTGTGTGCACCAGATTTACCACACACGAAGCGTTACGACGACTTGGTCGCGGCACTGAAAAGTTATTATGCAGTGAAACCAGCCTACCACCGCAGTTTGTTGGCTTTTCAGCAGAGAAAGAAACGACAGGGTGAGTCCTTGCATGAATTATATACAGATTTAAAAGCATTGGCTGTGAACTGTACCTTTGGGGGACAATTTGACCCCAGAGTGAGGGACCAGTTGTTTATGGCGGTGGTAGATGAAGTGTATTTTCCTCACCTAGTTGCAGAAAATTTGGATTTACAAAGTGTGCAGTCTGCAAAACTATTTGACAAACTTTTGAACTTGGAACAGGCATTTGTTACAGATCAGAACTCTGCTCCTGCGGTACAAGTGATTAATGCTGTGAAATGTAATTGTGGGTTCCAGCACAGTAGTAGTACTTGTAGGTTTAAAGACTTTTCTGTAATAAGTGTCATAAGAAAGGCCACTTGAGAAGAGTGTGGACTTGGTGGGTTCCAGCACAGTAGTACTGACTTGTAGGTTTAAAGACTTTCTTTTAATAAGTCTCATAAGAAAGGCCACTTGAGAAGTAGTTTGTAGAGAGAAATCGTCAAAAGTGTCTCCTAAGGCTGTATCAAATTCGAGTATTGAAAAAAACAGGACAGCAAGGACACAGCAATCACCTAGATATCCTAGAACAAAGTCAATTAAGGTGCTGGATGGCGGTGATAGTTCAGAGGATGAGGAAGTGATGAGCTTATATGCCTTAGAGGATAGAGTGTTTTCCATGAAGGCTGAGAAATATGGGTTTATCATTAACAATCAACAGGTACCTTTTGAGATTGACAGTGGGGCGTCCATCTCGACTTTATCCAAAGACTGGGTAGAGGCAGTAAAGGGGCATATTGAGCCATGTTCTAGGAGGGTAAATGCATATGATAATTGGAAAATAAACCTTCTGGGACAGGTGGTTTTGCCGGTAAGATATAATAACTTAGAGGTGTCACAAGTGTTTTATGTAGTGAAATCCCATAATAGTAACTTGTGTGGGAAAGACCTCATGAAAAAGGTAGGGATTTACCTTGCTGGATTGGATGAATCTACCAAAATTAACAAACTAGACAGTGCTGAAGAAATGTTAGATAATTTTAGGGTAGATTCTAGTAAACCTATCTCCAGCTTTGTGGCCAAAATTCATGTGAAAAGTGATGCTGTTCCTAAGTTTGTGAAAGCACGGCCAGTACCATTTTTCACAAAGAGATTATTGAGAAAGAATTAGAAAAATTAGTGCAGAAAGGCATTATTGAGCCTATTTCGCATAGTGAATGGTCTGTACCTATTGTCCCAGTATTAAAGGCTGACTCTAAGTCTATGAGAATATGTGGGGATTTTAAATATGTAAATCAAAACATTCATTGTGAAAGATATCCTTTACCCAGGATTGAGGAATTATTGTCTGTAGTGGGTAAAGGTAAAATATTTACAAAATTAGATTTGAAGGATGCTTATTTACAGATACCTGTAGATGAGAGGAGCCAACATCTTTTAGTAATTAATACCCACAGGGGACTTTTTAAATATAAGAGATTACCATTTGGAATTTCCTCATCTCCTGGTATTTTCCAGAAATTTATTTCCCAATTGTTTGTTAACCTGGATGGGGTTGCATCCTATTTAGATGATATCATAATATGTGGTGCCACAGAAGTTGAGCATGATGTCAGACTCAGGCAGGTGTTGAGTATTTTACAAGAGCATAATGTAGTACTGAATAAGGATAAGTCAGTGTTGAAAGCCAGATCTATTGCATATCTGGGGTATGAGATTTCTGGGGCAGGTATTAAACCTTCTTCTCAGAAGGTGGAGGCTCTTGTGAATTTACCTTCACCTACGTCTGTAGGAGAAGTTCAGTCCTTTGTGGGGATGGTGACTTACTATTGTAAGTTTATTAAGAATTTTTCTTTAATTTTGGCACCACTGTATAATTTGTTAAAAAAGGGGGCTACATTTGAGTAGTCTTCAGTGGAAGAGGAAGCTGTTCAAAGGATTAAAAAACAATTGGAGTGTTCAGCTTTGTTGACTAATTTTACGGGAGAGCATCCATTAATAATTGAGGTTGATGCTTCTTCTGTGGGTGTTAATCCAGGTAGTAAATGGCCAGGAAAACCCTGTGTATTTTGCTAGTAAGAAACTTTCTCCGGCAGAACAGAATTATTCTCAACTTGATAAAGAAGGTCTAGCTTTGGTGTATGCTGTTAAGAAATTCAGATATTTTTTGCTAGGGAGAAAGTTTGTTGCTCGCACAGATCATAAACCATTGCTAGGGTTGTTTGGTAAAGGGAAACATATTCCAGTAAATCCAAATGCCAGAATTCAGCGTTGGGCTCTGTTATTAGCTCAGTATGATTATGAATTGTCATTCAAGGCTGGTAAGGAAAATGTTATTGCAGATGCATTTAGTAGATTACCTATTGAAGATCACAGCTTAGAATCAGGTATACCTTCGGAATATGTGAGATTAGTAGAGTTCCTCGATTTCAAACACTTATCATTTGACAAAATCAAAGAGGAAACTGGGATAGATGCTGTATTATCCCAAGTAGTAAATAATGTTAAATATGGATGGTGTAAAAACAGTGTATTTTTATCTGATTATAATTCAGTCAAATCAGATCTGACTGTTCATGATAATGTATTATTGTATAGAAATAGAGTGGTAGTGCCTGTAAAATTGAGATGTAAGGTATTGGAGCATCTGCATATAGGTCATAATGGTATCAATGCTATGAAAGCAGAAGCTAGGCAGTGGGTCTGGTGGCCAAAGATGGACCAAGATATTGCAGAAGTGACAAAGAGTTGTCCCATTTGTTTTCAGAATTTTAAGCCAAATTCATCTCCTGTCCTATCTTGGCCCAGCACTGGGACACCATGGTCTAGAGTGCATATAGATTATGCAGGTCCTGTTGAGGGCAAATATTTTTTGGTAATTGTGGATTCCTTTTCAAAATTCTTAGATGTGCAAGTAACTAGCTCCATGACATCCACAGTTACTATTGAGTTACTGAGGAAATCCTTTTGTAATTTTGGGTTACCAGACACAGTTGTGTCAGATAATGCTACTTATTTTGTCTCACAAGAGCTGGAAGCCTTCTTTAGTAAGAATAGTATTGAACATGTTACTCCAGCCCCATACCATCCTTCATCAAATGGTCTGGCGGAGAGGGCGGTAAGGTCATTGAAGGAAGGTTTACACAAGTTTACAAAATGTTCTCTCAATACCAGATTATGTAGGTTCTTATATAACCATAGGAAAACTGTTCATTCCTCCACAAATAAGACACCAGCAGAAATGATGTTTCATAGGAATTTCAAAGTCCCTGTATCTACCTGCCTGGAGTCTACCTGGAGAGAATTCCAGGGGTCAACGCCCCCGCGGCCCGGTCCGTGACCAGGCCTCTTGTTGGACCAGAGCCTGATCGGCTGTCAAATGTCATGTTAAAGAGGACAATTCATTGCCTAACATGCCTGCTGGTGACCTTCAAGGAGTGGTGAAGCATTTTAAAGTTGATGATGTTGTGTATGCAAGGAACTTTGGGAAAGGTGACCCTTGGTTAGAAGGAAAAATTGTGGAGGTATTAGGGGTTAGGAATTATAAAGTGTTAATTAGAGGGTTTGGTAACATGATATGGAAAAGGCATATAGATCAGCTCATGCCAAGGTTTAGGAGTGGAGAACAACCACTGATTCCAACAGTACCAGAAGCAGTAAGGAGTGGTTTAAAGGAACTGCCCACAACAGATAATAATGGTAATAAACTTAAAGAGCAGGTTAGCATACATGAAGAACCTCCTGGGAGGTTTGATAAGGAAACCAGCCGGGTGAAAGAAGAGGAGGCACCTCAGGACAGTGCAAACCCTCCAATTCTCCGGCGTTCCAGCAGAGTTGTCAAACCTCCAGATAGGTTGGATTTATAAGTTGGATGATATAATGTAATTTAGAAAAGGAGGAATGTAAGGGGTTGGGAGCAGTAGGAGAATTGAATACTATGTTTGTTTGGTTCAGTCATTTATAATTGTTTTGTTATTGTCGTTGTTGTTATGGAGCGGCCTTAGAGAGAGTACATGGTTATAGTTACTCTGGGTTTTACTAACCTACAACCACAACAGTAAGACTAGACTTTCTCTCAGTATCTGGCCAGTTTTCTGGGGGAAACGTTAGTGAGTTATCTGTGGGTCTTAAGCGGACAGACGCTTTTGTATTGGTATGTACCAGCGTCATCTCTTAAGTTCAAGTCTGGAAGCTAGTGTCTCATACTGTTTAGATATTGCTTGGAGGATACACCCTAGGGCTGGGGATTCTGAGTTAATACAAGACACTAATACCACTCAATTTGCAGATTAAGAATCTTCCCTGCACATGGTGTTTGGAGGGGATTTATAGCTTAGGAAGATCTATGATCCACAATTCCACTCCATCAAGTAAGTTAAACCCTTTCAGTATCGTGTAAGCAGTGTGGAATTCCTTTTACTGCAGTTAGCTAGAAATTTGTCCCATAGCCACTTGTAAGTCTGAGAGAAGTGTCTCAGAGTGTCGGTGTCAACAGTGCTTGCTCTAAGTGCAGCTTACAAGAAGGCAGTCCCAAAACAAGTTTCTACAGGTTGTGTTGCCTGAGGAAGGAAAGGGAATGAAGTTGTCTTCACTTCATCACCCTACACAAGAAGCATCCATCTCTCAGCGAGTTATCCTGATGTCGTGTCTGCAAGTCTCAGCATTCAGACACAGGTACAGGCAGGATCCAGGCCGAAATTTGCAGAATTTCTTCAAGAAATATAAGTGGCGTCCTGCGACTCCACGCCACAGCATCCCATGCTGTTCTTAGTCACGTGTTCAACATTACCAGTATGTTCTGCTGTTGTTGTTCAGCTCAGCACAGCTATTTCAGCAAGTCGGGGGGCGAGTTTGTGGTGATTTCTGCATCCAGTGGGTTCCCCCCAGTGTTTGTGGAGGGGGGAGGAGGAAGCAGCCGGGTTCCCCCCCCGTCCATCCATACCCCCCATGCCGCCCCCCATTTTCCCCCAAACCCCCGGGACCCACAAAACAAAGGGGCCCCAACCCGCCAAAAATTTTCCCTGCATCACCCATTGACTTTTCCCCCCTTTTGATGTCCCTTTTCGGCTTTAAAACTCCCGAGTCATTTACATGCTGCCCGACTTAAGACGTCCCCAGATGGGGGCCCGGTTTTCCCCCCTGCATTCGGAGTCACCCGCGATGTCCCCCCTTTAATCCCCAGACTCCCCCGGGGGCATCTACATGTTTTTCAATCGAAGTGTTTTTTCCCCCGGTTTTTTTGTCGGAAAATTGAGAAAGATATATATCATGCGTTAATTCCCCCCCTTCAGTTTTCCACATGTTCGTGTATGGCTTTTTTTCCGTTTTTTGACAGAAAAACATCTTTTTGGGGTAAGCCAGGGTTTGTAACACATTTCAGTAGGTGTGTGCATTTTTTCCCTGTGTCCTGTGTGGTCTGAGACACCACCAGAAATGTTCAAGATATGTCAAAGTTTTTTATCCACAGGGGTATATTACAGACCATTCGGGAAAATACCCGACTTTGCCCCCTTTAATAAAGATTACACGTGTGTGTGTGTGTGTGTTTTTTATTATGTGTGTATGTGTATGTGTTATGTATATACATGTATGTGTGTGTTTTTGTGTTTTTTATTTTATATGTGTGTTTTTCCCCAACAAAAAATTTGCACCAATAACTCATTAAAATTTGGGCTGGGTGTAGACTAAAATTGCTCATTGCTTTAAATTTGTTCATGAGTGCAACCATGTACAGACGTAAGTAAATGTACTTACATGATTCATTACCTTGTAACTATTTAAATTTCATTCCCTTGTACATTGTTCAGCAAAAAAACCTTTGGGGGCCCAGTCCCCGGGACCCTATATATACCTCTGTAATCTGCAAATCCCTTTTGTAACCTTGTCATGATTGTGACCATCTGAGTTCATTCCCTTTTGTAACTTCCAGTTAAAATTTTGAGGTCCAGCCCGGGGGACCCATTTTTACCTTGAATAAAAGGGGAAAAAAGGGGGGACCCCCCATTCCCCCGGGGTTTTTAAAAAATTTTTCCCCCCTTTTCTCAGTTTTTTCCTGTGCCAAAGAGTAAGGATGGTTGTTGAGAGGTGGGTCACTAGTAAGGATGGTTTTTGGGATGGGGGGTCACTAGAAAGGATGGTTTTTTAGGTGGGTTACTAGTGGAGGGTTTTTTGGGGGTATGGTGGGTCACTAAAAGATGGTTGGGGGAATGGTTCACTAGAAAGGAGGGTTTTTTGGGTATGGTGGGTCACAGTAAAGATGGTTTTTGGGAGGGTGGGTCACTAGAAAGGGATAGTTGTTGGGTATGGGGGGTCACTAAAAGAGGGTTGTTGGGTATGGTGGGTCACTGAAGGAGGGTTTTTTGGGGGAAGGGGGTCATTTAAGGATGGTTGTTGGGTATGGTGGGTCACTAGTAAGGATGGTTGTTGGGTATGGTGGGTCACTAGTAAGGATGGTTGTTGGGTATGGTGGGTCACTAAAAGGAGGGTTTGGGTTGGGGTATGGGTGGGTCACAAGGGGGGATAGTCGCGGGGTTTAGTAGGTCGCTAAAAGGGGTGTCCCCCGTCCCCATTTTAAACAAAACGTCACAGCACAATTGTTTTTTTTCCTGGACAGCTGTTATTTCCGAGGAGTTCCTTGTATATTTTCATTACTTTTTTATTTACAGTTTTATTAAGCTGAGTCTAGTAAGACACCTGTCATGCAGGTGTTTATATTGAGTGGTAAGACACCTGTCATGCAGGTGTTTATATTGAGTGGCAAGACACTTAATTCACCAATTGTGGGGTTTGCAGGAGTCGAGTCATAGCTCCTGTCATGCAGGTGTTTTGTTGAGGGAAAAACACCGTCATGCAGATGTTTAAATTGAGTCGGGGAAGATATTTTTCATGCAGGTTTTTGGGGAAGACCTTTTTTAAGAGTTTATGATGAGTGGAAAGACACCTGTCATGTGGGTTTTTTTGGGTTGGTTACAAGACCCCCGTCAGGGGAGGTTTTTATGGGGCGACATGTGTCAGTAAGGTGTTTGTTTGGGAAGGCCTGTCATGCATCTGTTTATGATGAGGGGAAAAAGACCCCCCTGTCATGCGGGTTTTTAAACCCCCGTGATATTTTAAAAAGGGGGACGGACCCCCCCTTTAACGTTGTTTTTTCCCCCTTCGGGGGGTTTCCCTTGATGCTGGGGGGGGTTTTATCTGGGGGAAATTGGGGTCCTGCTAATTTCCCCCGAATTCTTCCATCCCCCCCCCCCCCCACAGGCACTGTATAATCCCTACAGGTTTAGCACCTCCCATGATGATAATAATGTTTTTTTGTTGTTTATCACCCGATTTATTTCTTTTTTTGGGGTATATTTTAAACGCAGAAACCGTAAACCTATTAAGGGGCATTTTTTTTATTACTCATGAATGGAAAAAAATAAAAAATTTTGTTCAAGTAATTTTTATTCGTTTACTGTAGATATTACAAGTTATATAAGGTCAGTATTGATATGCAATAATGATTTTTTAAAAACCTTTAGGGGGTTAAAAAAAAAAATCTTAGATTTGTTAGGGTTGTTAACCCCCCAAAAAAAAAAAAGCCAAGGACCCCAATGGGGAAAAAAGCCAAAAAAACATCAATGAAAATAAAAGGACCCCAATGGAAATAAGCCAAAGACACCAATGGGGAAAAAAAACAAGGGGCACCAAAAAATAAATCAAGGACACCAATGGAAATAAATCAAGGAAACCCCCAAAGGAATTGGGGGTTTGACTTTTTTTTTATCCTTTTAAATACACATGTTGCCATATATGGGCCCCCGGAAACGAACATTCTTCGTCCAGAATGCTGTTCAAGTGGTTTTTACTGAACGAATTTTTTCCCATAAGGGTAATGAAATTAGATTAGTCCATTTCAGCCCCCAAAAAAACACTTACAAAAGCACTTACAATAATAAACTTACATAATAGGTCGAGTTGGGGGCGTTTTTTTCCACCCCCTGTATATGATAACTACTTTTGTGGACTTGTCCCAAAATAACCTTACTGACCTGGTGGGGGCCTTTTGGAACCCCAGAATAACCAAGAAAGCCATTTTTTTACACTGGTTTATTTTCATTGGGGAAAAAGCCCCCCCTCCTTAACGGAAATTCCGTTTCCCAATACCACGTCGGAAACAAATTTATCTTAATGAGGAGCATACATAAAGGTATAGTAGGTTTGTGCAACTATCTTTGATAGTATTGTTTTTTAAAAACATCTTTGCACTATTTATAACATTTTGGATAGATTTTTTAATTTGTGGGGTTTTTGCCCATGGCCCGGGGGGGCCATGCCCCAGGGGGAGAGGATAGGCCTGTTGGGCTGAGGATGCCTGACGAGAAGTGGGGAGAGACAGGCCCGGGAAACCCACCCAGAGACCTGACCCCTGGGGGAAAAGGGGAAATAGGCATGTGGCATTTGGGTACATTTTTCTTTTTTCCCCCACCCATGGTCGACCCTGACCAACTGGCAAAATAAAAAACCCTCTCCTTAAAGGGGACAAAACAAAAAAAAAATACATATACTGTATACATACACATGTGGACATGAAAAAAAAACCAAGAGAGGGAAAAAAAAAGGGATTTTTCCCGGGGCAACAGTGAGCATCACTGGGGAGCACTGGGCTTCCCGTGTCTGGACAAAATACTGCAAAACAGGAGACATCACTGCGGGTGAGCTGTGACGTAACAGGGGGGGGTCTCCCCCGGGACTGTGAACAGCCCCTTAGTATTTGGGGTTTCACTAACCTGGGGGGCCCAAACCCCTTGCCCCCCAGGAGGCCGGGGTGTCGCAACTGGGGCAGGACTTTTGGGGGCAAGCGCTCAGGGGGGCATTTTGACTGGTACTGCGCTGGGGCTGTCACTGCTGGCGAGTGTGGAGGAGTTTTGGGCAGAGACGACTCGGGGGAAACATCTGGGGGTCGAACATCATACACCTTTTGCAGTGAGTGGGCTATAGTCAAAGTGACATCATCTTTGTGCAGACTGCCACTGAAGCTGTGACACGAGGCTGAAGTCTCGCCTGCCGACAGGACAGGGCTACCCCTTTACGAGGTCATTCTCTCAACATTTAAGTTACAGCAGAGGATGGTCTAAGCGCCTCAGACTGGTCTCTTATAACTGCACTCTGACGGTCTAGGAGGTGAAGTGGAAACTAGTTTTGATGGGAGAATCATCGTGGGCGATTCAGCAGGGTACGAGGGGGAACATAAAGAGCTTTCTGTACAAAGGGTTTGGGACGCAACTGCCCCTGAACGGGCAAATCAGCTGTAAAGGAGCGAGGTCACAATGGGTGACAAGTAAATGAGGAAGAAAACAGGTGCTACACAGTGGTCTGGCAACATATGTGGTCCACAAAAGCGGGCCAAGACTAAAAGGACACACGGAAAAATGCACACACATACTGCACATTGGGGACAACATGGTTACTAGTAAATGACGCTTTTTTGTGCAAAAAACGACACTAAGCCATACAGAACATGTGAGAACACTGACTGAGAGGAATTAATTGACACAATTTTTATCTTTCTCAAACTTCAACAATACTGAAAAAAAATTGCACACTTACACTAGGGAAAACGTGACATCATATGGTGATTTAGGGGGACGTATGGATGTCATGGGGTGACATCGGAGTGATGTCAGGCAGAGTCCAGGTGACGCAGTGGAGTCGGGCACATGGGGGCATCATACCATGAGGCTTCCCAAAAAAAACATAAAATTTTGCTTACTTTTCCCAAAAAAAATTTGGGGAATTGCGGGCAGACCATAGCATGTGGCTTGGGGTTAGGTTAGGGTTTCATTTGAAAATTTTGGTGGTTTCATTTAGTTAAGGGTAGGTTGCATTTAGTCAAGGTTTGGTTATACTTAGTTAAGGTTAGATTAATTTAATTAAGGTTAGGTTACTTTTAGTTAAGGTTATTTTAGGTGAGGTTACACAACCTGAAAATGTCACCCATCTTTGTTTACATTCAGGAAGGTGCAAGATGCCTCAGTGTGCTTATTAACTAAATAAATGTATTCATTTTCCTTATATCCCCCAAAAAACATTTTGCACAAGAAATGTTTTTTTTCTGTGCTGTACATAGGTTGTATTATTGTTTTAAACATGCAAAATAATGACCGATTTCCACCAAGTACTGTATTTCATTTTTGGGATCTCGATTGCTCAAGAGTAAGCAGGTGGGGGGAAAAGTACTTATTTGCTTGCTGGCTTGCTAGCTTAACTGGTGGCTTATGGCGGGGGGCTGGTTTTGGTTTCTTTCTTTCTTGTCTGTGTTTCAAGGGTTTTTTTATAAATAGTTTGTATAATGTTGTAAGATTTACTTGATAAGGGGAATCAGGATATCTTTTTGATCACACTTGATGGACATATCTCTAGTTGTTGTTTCTTTTTCAGAACATGAACAAAAATAAAATAGCAACAGTAATAGAAGCACGATGTGATGAGAGTGGTAGAAACAGTAGAAACAATAATGTCAAAGAGAACAAAAATATGTGAAGTACCATCTGTGCCACCTTTTGTGAGGCAGGAAGAGGTACAGTATTAGAATCTAATTGTACTACAGTCAACGTCCCCTCACCAAGGGCACATCATGTAGAAAATAGAGGGGGGAAATGCTGCAGCCCAGCCAACTCTTCCATCACCACAGTGGTGGAGCTGGGAGTAGGGAAAATAACGGATTGGTCTCATCTAGTTATCATCACAGTGGTAGTTGGGAAAAAATCCAGGGGGAGGAGAAAGACTTTCCAATATCCCAACAAATTTCCATCAGTGAAGTTGCAAATGGGGGGCCAAGGGGGGAAGGAGCAGGAGGTGGTGGAGTACCAGCTAAGTTTATCAAGCTACCACCTTTTCCCGGGGGGGAGGAGGAGTTGCAGGAAAAGGAGGGCCTGGGGGACAAGAACACAGCTCCCAATTTTTACCAATTCTGAATTCACAGCAGTCTTTGTTGGGCCCATAATGACTGCTCAACCTCCCCTTGTATTCCCACTCCTGGCATCTCAGCAGCACTCGTATCCGTACCACATGCCTACCTTCTGCAGGTAAGGAGTAGTACATATACATATACATGTAGCTTCTAACATGAATTTACTTATTAATACAATAGCCATGATTTTTAAACCAAAATTTCTGATAAACTGTTATGTATGTATTTTTCATAATGGGTCCCATACCATCAGACTGATTTTAATCAGATAAACCAAAATACTAAACCATCTGATTTAAAATGTATACAAAGGGTTGACTAATTTATGGGAATATTTCTTTAAAAGGGGTTTAAACTTAAGGTTACTGTGGAACACGAATAGAGCAAGCCTGCAGTATGCCTGCTGGCCCTGATGAGGATCAAGACACTAACCAAACACTTAAGAATTTTACTGAGGAAACGTTTTGGTCCTGGGAACTTATTCATCCTATTAATCAATTAACCATGATAGAGAGGTTTACACACAATCATTTACCTATTTCACTTGTTTACAGTTACTGCTAAACAAAAGGAACAGAAAATATAAATATATAGGAAGAGAAAAATTAATAGAAGAGCAAATAGGCCTACGGGCCCATGCTAGGCAGATCTAATTTACCCAATCATTTACCCTTTATGTCTCCAGACATTGCATTTTTTTAATTATCTAGAACTATTGCCGTACGTTTTTAAATTTTTTTTTTTTTCAACCAGTCGGCCGTCTTCCACCGAGGCAGGGTCCCCCAAAAAGAAAGAAAATCCCCAAAAAGAAAATACTTCATCACATTCAACACTTTCCCCCACACTCAACATAATCACTTTTTTGAGAGGCGCCAGAACACAGCTGAGAATAGTCGCCGGGTTTACTATCCCAGCCCCCTCCTTTAAAGTGCAGGCATTGTATTTCCCCATTTCCAGGACCAAGTCCAACAAAATCAATTAACTGGTTTCCTGAATCAAAACCATTCCCCCTTTCACCCTATCTAACACCCACACATGCTTTTTAATAGCCTTTTAAACTGAATTTATTGAATTTATTAAATTTTTGGGTAGATATTTAAAAGGTTAGTGGACGAGTTTGGGAGGGTTTTAAAGGAGAAAGTTGAAAGTGAACATAATAAGAGAAAGGGGATAAGGTATAAAACATTTAAATGAAGAAAATTGGGATATCACTTTGGGAGAAAATTAGGGAAGAAGTAAATGTTTTCAGATTTTTGGGGAGTTGACGTTCAGGGATGGGTTTATGAAGGATGAGGTTAACCAAAAAATTGATGAAGGAAAAAAAGGGGAGGATGCGGGGGATCTGTGGAGACAAAAACGATCCATGGAGGCAAAAAGGGGAATTTAAAAGATAGTGGACCCAAAACTTTATAGGGTGTGAAGATGGGTTGCAAATGCTGCAGCAAGGAGAAGGCTGGAGGCAGTGGAGATGTCCTGTCTAAGGGCAATGTGGGGAAATATTATGCAGAAAATTGGAATGTGGAAATTAGGAGAAGGTGGGAGTTACAAAAGTATTTTAAGGGGCCGAAGAGGGGTTGTTGAGGTGGTTTGGTCATTTAGAGAGAATGGATCAAAGGAATGACTTGAGAGCATAAATCTGTAGGGGAAGGAAGGCAGGGTGGGGGCGCCCAAAAAAGGTTGGGGGGGGGGAAAGGGGGTTTTTGTGGGCGGGGGGCTTGGATTTCCAGCAAGAGGGGAGCTTGTTAGATGGGAGTGAATGGAGACAAAGGGTTTTTGGGACCTGACGAGCTGTTGGAGTGTGAGAGGGTAACTTTTTTGTGAAGGGTTTCAGGGAAACCAGTTAATTGATTTATTTGGGACTTGAGCCCTGGAAATGGGAAGTACAATGCCTGCACTTTAAAGGAGGGGTCTGGGATAGTGACAGCTGGGGGGGGACTATTCTCAACTGTCGATTGAGCGCCTGAAAAGACAGTGATTTGTATGAGTGTGGGGAAATTTTGGAAGATGAGAAAGATTTTTTTTTTGGGGATTTTCTTTTTTATAGGTCACCCTCCCTTGGGGGAGACGGCCATTGTTGAAAAAAATGTTAGCACCTTGAAAACTTTACGTTTTTCTTTTTCGGGTCGCCCTGCCTCAGGGGGAGATGTCCTTTTTTGGGTGTTAGCACCTTATTTGCAACACTTTTTTTTTTAAAACTGCCATTCATTTTTTCTAACATCAATTACAACTTTAATTTGTTTGAATATTCTTGAACTGCTTTTAACACATGTATATATTTTTAAATTTTCAGTATCCTCTGATAGACCTGAGTTAGAGAATATATCTATATAACTTTTCAATTAAATTTTTCCAAGTCCGTTGCCCAAAATTTTCAATTTTTCAATTTTTAAATTTTTAAAGTTAATTTTTAAGATGAAATTTTATTTTTGAATTTGAATTTTATATTTTCTAAAAGTAAACTCCTGCATGCCAGAGCTAAGTATACAGGTATATGAAAAAAGTCAGATGATTTGATAGTCAATTATTACAATAGTGGCATGTACCCCCAAATTTTAAAAGACATATGATGGATAGTGAAGTTAATTTCGCTGCCTTCCCTTTTAAATGTAATTTTATGATGCTTTTTACTGCTATATTGTTCTCTAAGTATATTTGACAAATACATGAATTGAATGGGGGGGGACAGCAGACTTTGACATTATATTTTTCCAACATATGGTTGGTTATTTCAGCTCAAGATTTTCGTTTTGAAATTTCTGAATTTCAGAAACCCTTCTAAATTTTAAATGTAAATTTGAATTTGGAACATTTTTGAGAAAGTTAATTTTCAAGGGATCAGGACCAGTTGAGTTTGGGTTAAGGGAAAATTGTGCATTCTAAATACTACAGTATACAGGGAACCTTTTGGTACTCAAACTTAATTGTTCAGAAGGCTGTTTTTCCCAACCAATTTTCTTTTTTTTGGCTGTTATCATTAATCTTTTAGGCACCATGGTGACTTATTTATACAGATAATATAAAACAACACCAAAATGCAAAGAAACATGAAACTATTGTTTCAAAATGTCATGTTCAAATTATGTTCAAATTTCATAGCTTAAATACTCAACTATACTTATTTTTAAACGCCCTGTAATTTTAATTTTAGCCTAAAAACCCCCTTACAATTCCAAATACAAATAGTTTATCAAATATAATCTAGTACAAATGTTAAACTTATACCTCATGTATCCTTATTTACCATTGTGCCCTTGTAACTCATATAATGACCATATAATTTGTTATTGCAACACAAATTATTTCTTTTAAATTTTTTTAATCTGATTTAATTAATTTTATAATGAAGACAAAAGTACAAAAATATATTTAAAAATGTCATGTCTAAACTATGTTCAAATTTCAAACTTAAATATCAACTATACTCATATTGTAAACTATTTACAAAAATTCTTACCATTTAGTTTTGAGTTCATTTTAAGTCTGCCCAAAATGCCCTGAATTAGGGGGTTTTGGATGTACACCTCATGAACTAAACCCATTGTAATTTTTGTATCATGTCCAAATAAACTATTATTCTTATTATTATTATTATTATTATTATTGCAGAAGTTCTGGGAGGTTGTGTTTGTTTGGTTGAGTGCCGAGCAAACGGTTGACTACGGATTTTTTTACCAACAAAGCATTCAAATACCGAATTGTTCGAGTAAGGAGCTGTCCAAGTACTGAGGTTCCACTGTAATTGATATGTTTTTGTTTTGAGAATGGAAGGAAAAAAACACAAACGAGCAGGTTTAGGAGAATTTAAAATATTGCCCTGATATTCTAATGCACTTTTTTTACAGGAACAGATATTTTGCTAATTTAAGTGAAAGCATGCGCAGTGGACTGACTGAAATGTTGCCTGGCTCATCTGAGAATGTTTAAAAGATGTGGGGGTCTGGCAGGCAAGGTTCAAGCACAGAACATGCAGGTAAAACATGTGATACTTCAGACCCCGCCAATATGCCATGGAGGTTTTCCAGCGCAGACTTCAACAAGATGGAGGATATAACCTGTGGCTTATCCCTCATTGAGAGGTTAAAAACGGCCAGGTCATGTACACG
>WNWK01029339.1:0-24507 GCA_009830355.1 Cherax destructor | reverse complement strand
CTTTGCCCCCCTCATTTTGGGGTTTAACCGGGGGCTTTTTTGTTTCCCATTTTTTTTTTTCCTTTGGGTATAAACCGTTCCTCTGCCTCCTTGCACTTTGTCATCGTATTCACATTTCATTTATGACTGTCTTCCATTTCCTTTCCCACAAACCTCCTGCAGGAAATTCCCCCCATCCCCCTGTAGCCCCCTTTTTTAAAGTCGGGTTTGTCTCTTTCAGCACCTTTTCCCTCTCCACCTGTACCTCTACAATGTACTAAAAGCTGGCACCATATGGTCCTGGCCCCCGGGGGGGCTCTCGTGTGTTATTCCTCGATATCTGGCTTCAGGGTGAATACAAGGTCCAGCCTTGCTGGTTCGTCCTCTCCTCTTTTCTGGTGTGTTGTGTTGGTGACATTTTTTCCAGCCCTAGGTCATTTTGGGCCCCTTTTTACTCACCCAATTGTACTACTAATTGTGGTTGCAGGGGTCGAGACTCAGCTCCTGGCCCCGCCTCTTCGCTGTCTGCTACTGGGTCTCTGCTCTCCTGCTCCATGAGCTTTATCATACCTTGTCTTAAAACTATGTATGGTTCCTGCCTCCACTATATCTTTCTCTAGACTATTCCACTTCCTGACTACTCTGTGGCTGAAGAAATGCTTCCTGACATCCCTTTGACTCATCTGAGTCTTCAGCTTCCAGTTGTGTCCCCTTGTTTCTGTGTTCCCTCTCTGAAACATCCTGTCACTATCTACCTTGTCAATTCCCGCAGTATTTTGTATGTCGTTATCATGTCTCCTCTGACCCTTCTTTCCTCCAGTGTTGTTAGTCCTATTTCCTCAATCTTTCTTCATAAGACAGACCCCTGAGTTGTGGAACTAACCTTGTCGCAAACCTTTGCACTTTCTCTAGTTTCTTTACGTGCTTGACCAGGTTGGGTTCCAGACTGGTGCTGCATATTCTAGTATGGGCCTGACGTACACGGTATACAGTGTCTTGAACGATTCCTTGTTAAGGTAACGGAACGCTAATCTTAGGTTTGCCAGTCGCCCATATGCTGCCGCAGTTATCTGGTTGATGTGTGCCTCCGGAGACGTGCTTGGCGTTATACTCACTCCAAGGTCTTTCTCCTTTGCCGAGGTTTGTAGCCTTTGTCCGCCTAGCTTGTACTCTGTCAGCGGTCTTTTTGCCCTTCTCCGATCTTCATGACTTTGCATTTGGAGGATTGAATTCAAGAAGCCAATTGCTAGACCAGATGTCGAGCTTGTCCAGGTCTGTTTGCAGCCCTGCCTGGTCTCTTCCGATGTGATTCTCCTCATTATTTTCACATCATCCGCGAATAGAGACACTTCTGAGTCTATCCCGTCCGTCATGTCATTTACATATACCAGGAATAACACTGGTCCTAGGACTGACCCCTGCGGTACACCACTCGTCACAGGCGCCCACTGTGATACCTCACCACGCACCATGACCCGTTGTTGCCTCCCTTTGAGGTATTCCCTGATCCATTCCAGTGCCCTTCCTGTTATACCTGCTTGTTCTTCCAACTTCTTTACTAATCTCATGTGAGGAACTGTGTCGAAGGCCTTCCTGCAGTCCAGGAAAATACAATCAACCCACCCTTCTCTCTCCTGCCTTACCTCTGTTACTTTATCATAGAACTCTAGGAGGTTTGTTACACAGGATTTGCCTTCCCGGAATCCGTGCTGTCTGGTGTTTATTATCCTGTTCAGCTCAAGGTGTTCCACCATTCTTTTCCTGATGATTTTCTCCAGGACTTTGCACACTATACATGTAAGTGACACTGGTCTATAGTTTAGTGCCTCTTTTCTGTCTCCTTTTTTAAAAATGGGGACTACGTTGGCCTTCTTCCATACCTCAGGTAGCTGCCCAGTTTCAAGGGATGTGTTGAATATTATGGTAAGTGGCACACTCAGTACCTCAGCTCCTTCCCGAAGAACCCACGGGGAGATATTGTCCGGACCCATCGCCTTTGAGGTATCGAGGTCACTGAGTAACTGCTTCACTTCCTCCTCAGTTGTGTGTATGCCCTCTAGCACTTGGTACATCCCTTGTTGGTGACGAACCCCGTCCTGTCTACCCAGCTGCCTGTGAGTGTGAGTGTGAGTGTGAGTGTGAGTGTGTGTACTCACCTAGTTGTGGTTGCAGGGGTCGAGTCAAAGCTCCTGGCCCCGCCTCTTCACTGGCCGCTACTGGGTCACTCTCCCTGCGCCATGAGCTTTATCATACCTCTGCTTAAAGCTATGTATAGAGCCTGCCTCCACTACATCGCTTCCTAAACTATTCCACTTCCCGACAACTCTGTGACTGAAGAAATACTTCCTAACATCTCTGTGATTCATCTGAGTCTTCAACTTCCATCTGTGTCCCCTTGTTGTTGTGTCCCATCTCTGGAACATTCTGTCTCTGTCCACTTTGTCAATTCCTCTCAGTATCTTATATGTTGTTATCATGTCCTCCCTATCTCTCCTGTCCTCCAGTGTCGTCAGGTCGATTTCCCTTAACCTCCTCTCGTAGGACATACCCCTTTGCTCCGGGACTAGTCTTGTTGCAAACCTTTGCACTTTATCGAGCTTCTTCACATGCTTGGCTAGGTGTGGGTTCCAAACTGGTGCTGCATACTCCAGTATGGGTCTAACGTACACAGTGTACAGGGTCCTGAACGATTCTTTATTAAGATGTCGGAATGCTGTTCTTAGGTTTGCTAGGCGCCCATATGCTGCAGCAGTTTTTTGGTTGATGTGCGCCTCAGGAGATGTTCCTGGTGTTATACTCACCCCAAGATATTTTTCCTTGATTGAGATTTGCAGTCTATGGCCCCCTAGGCTGTACTCCGTCTGCGGTCTTCTTTGCCCTTCCCCAATCTTCATGACTTTGCACTTGATGGGGTTGAATCCAGGAGCCAGTTGCTGGACCAGGCTTGCAGCCTGTCCAGATCCCTTTGTAGTTCTGCCTGGTCCTCGTATGATTGAATTCTTCTCATCAACTTCACATCATCTGCAAACAGGGACACTTCGGAGTCTATTCCTTCCGTCATGTCGTTCACAAATACCAGAAACAGCACCGGTTCTAGGACTGACCCCTGTGGAACCCCACTCGTCACCGGCGCCCACTCTGACACCTCGTCACGTGTGTGTGTTTTTGTGTGTGTGTGTGTCTGTGTATAAAAAATTATTATTTCCACACCAATCATCTATATTGACATATTATTTCGTGTTTCATACCCATCCATACTTGTTAATTATAATTAAATTATGGAGAAAAAGTGATATTACATTTAGAATAATCGTTCCAAATATTAGTATCATTAGGCAGGCCTCTGTTTTACATCCCAAGTTTGACTATCTTCCATCAACACTGACAGCACTGTGCTGTCAGTGATGTGTTTACCACTGTTGGATATTGTCACTATCAGCACCATGTAGAAAGAAAGATATTTTTTTAATTATTATTATTCGGATTAACTTGGTATAAAATTTGAACTATTTAGAGTACCTCAAACTACTCTGAATGTATTTTCGAAGACTGAAGAAAGAGGGGTATCATATATACTATATAAGCAAATATTATTAAAATAACTAACTGGAGTATGAGATATCAAAGGAAGTGAAATGTAAAAGGTACCTTAAATACAATTAAAGAGTGAATCATGTCAACATTCATGCTCCAATCATTCACCAAGGTTTTTAATGCCATGGTGGCTGCTGGGGATTGTGCCTTAGACAGACCAGCCATCTGAATTTTTTCGTTTAGTTTTTTAATCACCCGATCAGCATCTTGCAACTGGTGTTGAGGTGTTGGCCTGAAGTTTGTCTTATGGAGGATTTCATTCCTTAATCTTACTCTGATCCTACAGAGAAGGAATGATCACCCAAGTCATCCTGACTATCACTTTCGTAGCTATGACTGTGAGTCTCGTACTTAGTTATGTATATTAACTCAACTTAAGTTTAATCAACTAAATTTACACCCCGACGCTCTACCGACTGGGCTAACAAAGGAAATTAACTGGATACCTTCAGTGTTATCTGCAGTGTTAG
Source organism: Cherax destructor (assembly GCA_009830355.1). Taxonomy (NCBI): domain Eukaryota; kingdom Metazoa; phylum Arthropoda; class Malacostraca; order Decapoda; family Parastacidae; genus Cherax; species Cherax destructor. Next base: position 20,464 of record WNWK01029339.1, on the reverse strand, counting down.
CTGTGTTAACTTGAAAGTTTGCTATATAACCTCATCCCCTTCAGTTGTTGGCGAGGAACTCAATACATGGTTCTTGACAATCAACTTCATGGTGTTCTCTCTATCTGATTACTCACAACTTCATTATTTTTTGTGGTGGTGCTGAGGGCGTCTCACTGTCCAGTGGACGTTTAACAGACTTCCTTATTTTGACTAGATGATTTATAATTACTTCCGTCAATACGCTGTCTTGTAAATCGTCGCAGGAAGTATCAATATCATTTTTGAATTCACTCAGCATTGACCTGACCAAGTTGACTGCCTTAGTATCCGGGAAATATTCCATTCTAATGCGGAACCAGCTAATGATGTCAGTGGAGTCGGTGAGCCTGGAACTGACAACTATGTCCATGAATGCTAGTGCTTGGTACGTGCAGGTACCACTGTACTGTTGGACGCAACGAATAGATCGAAGTCTTTTGAAGCAGGGGTTCATCTTGCAGTATTTTATCATCACTTCGAGGGCGATCTGAGAACTGTCACCGTCATAGTAGAGTAAGGTCCCATCCAGGCAGGCATACACAGCAACGCAGTGAGGTTCTTCTCTCATCGCTACAATACGACCCTGACCTTTGGGTACTGGAGGCTGGCGGAGTAGCTCATCGCTGAAGCAAACTTTGCATACCTTACCGAATGAACGAGGCGTGTCACTGACAATGGTTCTGATATCAACAACACACAATGGTTTAGTGGCCTCCAGGAGAGGGTGATAAATTCCAACATATTGGATATCCATTCTTTTCACTTCACTTACCGATCTGAAAACAAAGGAAGGTACTGGCGGGGCTCGAACCCGCGATGCTTGAGTCTTACAACTCGAGAGGGATATGCTAACCACTAGGCCAGCGAGGAATAGGTAAATACATTCAAATAAATATATTTATACACCATAAAAATGTTCTCATAGACACCATATACTCTGGGTCAGTACAAATAGGAAGCGAGTCTGTCTGGCGCTCAGCAGACGGAGGATCAAGCCTCCACCACGTCTTGCGCTGAATGACCCACATAGGTTTAGCGCTTTTTATATAAAAAAAAATCATAGACACCATATAATGATAGTGATAATGTAGTGTGTTATATAGTGATAGTGTGGTGAGTCATATAGTGAAGATAGTGCAGTGGGTTACATAGTGATAGTGTGGTGTTATATAGTGATAGTGCAGTGAGTTACATAGTGATTGTGTGGTGTTATAGTGATAGTGCAGTGCGTTATATAGTGATAGTGCAGTGTGTTATATAGTGATAGTGCAGTGTACATAGTGATAGTGTGGTGAGTTACATAGTGATAGTGCAGTATGTTACATAGTGAAAGTGTGGTGAGTTACATAGTGATAGTGTGGTGTCATATATTGATAGTGCAGTGTGTTACATAGTGATAGTCCAGTGAGTCACATAGTGATAGTGCAGTGAGTTACATAGTCATAATGTGGTGTCATATAGTGATAGTGCAGTGAGTTACATAGTGATAGTGTGGTGTCAAATAGTGACAGTGCAGTGTGCTACATAGTGATAGTGAGGTGTTACATAGTGATAGTGCAGTGTGTTACATAGAGATAGTGCAGTGTGTCTATATAGTGATATGTGTGCAGTGTGTTACATAGTGATAGTGCAGTGTGCTATAGTGATAGTGGTGTGTTATAGTGATAGTGCAGTGGTTACATAGTGATAGTGTCGTGCCATATAGTGATAGTGCAGTGTGTTACATAGTGATAGTGCAGTGAGTTGCATAGTGATAGTGTCGTGCCATATAGTGATAGTGCAGTGTGTTACATAGTGATAGTGCAGTGAGTTACATAGTGATAGTGTGGTTCATATAGTGATAGTGCAGTGTGTTACATAGTGATAGTTGGTTTTACATATGTAGTGTGCAGTGTTAAGTGATAGTGCAGTGTGTTACATAGTGATAGTGCAGTGGTTACATAAGGTACATAGATAGTGTGGTGTCAATAGTGATAGTGCAGTGAGTTACATAGTGAAGTTGTCATAGTGATAGGGGGTCATATATGCTTACAGGAAGCAGGAGTACATGGTAATATGATAGTAAGATAGTAAGTGTGTCAAGAAGCAGTGGTAATGATAGTGGGCAATATGAAGTGCAGTGTCAATAGAAGGGTACAAGATAGCAGTGTAATGATAGGGTGAGAAGTGTAGGTACATAGATAGGTCAAGGATAGGTAAATAGGGATTGTGGAGTGAAATGATAGTGTGTCAATATGATAGTGAGGTGTAAAGATAGCAGGTTACATATATAGTGGTCAAGATAGTTGGTACATAGTGATAGTGCAGGTGTTCATATGATAGGTTACAGAATTAAAGTGATAGTAGGGTTAAAGTGAAGGTGTTACATAGGATAGTGGTTAATAGATAGTCAGGACAGTGATAGGTGTAAATGAGTGGGTTCATAGGTCAGGTGTCAATGATGAGTGAATATGATAGGTGAGTTACATAGTGATAGTGTGGTTCAATAGTGATAGTGTGGTTACATAGATAGTGGGGTCATATATGATAGTAGGGTAATAGTGATAGGTTCAAAGTGATAGTGCAGTGTACATAGATAGGTTATACAGAGGTGTACATAGGATAGTGAGGTGTCATATATGATAGTCAGGTGTATAAGGATAGGGTGCATATAGATAGAGTGGTACAAGGATAGTGGTGTTACATAGTGATAGTGCGTGTTCATGATATGCAGGGTTACATAGGATAGTGTGTGTCATAAGTGTAGTCAGGTGTTAATAGGATAGTGCAGTGAGTTACATAGGATAGTTGTTCATATAGTGATAGTGCAGGTGTTACATATGATAGTGGTGGTTATATGATAGTGTCAATAGTGATAGTGCAGTGTGTTCATAGTGATAGCAGTGAGTACATAGTGATAGTTGGTTAATAGTGATAGGCAGGTGTTACATAGTGATATGAGTGGTTACATAGTGATAGTGGTTCATAGTGATATGCAGTGTTACATAGTGATAGTGTGTTCATATAGTGATATGCAGGTGTACATATGATAGTGTGGTCAATAGTGATAGTGAGTGTCAATAGTGATAGTGGTTTTCATGTGATAGTGCAGTGAGTTACAAGTGATAGTGGGTGTCATAATGATAGGCAGTGGTTACAAGATAGGGTCATATGGATAGTGCTGGTAATAGGATAGTGTCATAGATAAGTGGTAATAGTGAAGGGTTCAGGATATGGCAAGAGTGTTCATTGGATAGGCAGTGGTACATAGGATAGTGGGTCTATAGATAGTAGCATATGCGATAAGGAAGTGGTACATAGATAGTCAGTGTTACATAGTGATAGGTCTGGTATTCAAGGATAGGAGTGGTAATAGTGATAGGTGGTTCATTAGTGATAGTGCAGTGAGTTACATAGTGATAGTGTGGTTTCATATAGTGATAGTGCAGTGTGTTACATAGTGATAGTGCAGTGAGTTACATACTGATAGTTTGGTGTCATATAGTGATAGTGCAGTGTGTTACATAGTGATAGTGCAGTGAGTTACATAGTGATAGTGTGGTGTCATATAGTGATAGTGCAGTGTGTTTCATAGTGATAGTGCAGTGAGTTACATAGTGATAGTGTGGTGTCATATAGTGATAGTGCAGTGTGTTACATAGTGATAGTGCAGTGAGTTACATAGTGTTAGTGTGGTGTCATATAGTGATAGTGCAGTGTGTTACATTTTGATAGTGCAGTGTGTTACATTTTGATAGTGCAGTGAGTTACATAGTGATACTGTGGTTTCATATATTGATAGTGCAGTGTTACATAGTGATAGTGCAGTGAGTTACATAGTGATCAGTGTGGTGTCATATAGTGATAGTGCAGTGTGTTACATTGTGATAGTGCAGTGAGTTACATAGTGATAGTGTGGTTTCATATAGTAATAGTGTAGTGTGTCATATATTGATAGTGCAGTGAGTTACATAGTGATAGTGTGGTTTCATATAGTGATAGTGCAGTGAGTTACATAGTGATAGTCTTGTTTAATGTAGTGATAGTGCAGTGTGTTACATAGTGACAGTGCAGTGATTTACATAGTGATAGTTGTGCATGTCGATATGAGTGGCACAGTGATAGCAGGGTTACATAGTGTATTTCATAGTGATAGTGTGTGTCATATAGTGATAGTGCAGTGTGTTACATAGTGATAGTGTGGTGTCATATAGTGACAGTGCAGTGTGTTACATAGTGATAGTGTGGTGTCATATAGCAGTAGATCTAGGTGAGTACAAATAGGAAACGTGTCTGTCTCGTGATCGGCAGACGGGATATCGAGCCTGAATGACCCAAATTTGTTTAGCTCTTAACATGAATTACTGTCAGCACCACTAGGCATGTGCTCCAGTGATGTGTTTACCATGTTGTTATGTCACTGTCAGCACCACTGAGAACAGTGCTACCAGTGATGTGTTTCCACTGTTGTTATTGCATGTCACACATCTGAGAACACCGTGCTACCAGTGATGTGATTTTACCATAGTATAGGTATTGTCACTGTCAGCATGCCACTGAGGAACAGTGACTACCAGTGAAGTGTTTACACTGTTGGTAATGTGTCACTGTCAGTGCACTCACTGGAGGTAAGCACTGTGACAGTGCATGTGTTTAACACGTTGGTATGTCACTGTCAGCACCACTGAGAACACTGTCTAAAGTGATTGTTTAACACTGTTGGTTATTGTCAATGTCAGCACCACTGAGAACACCGTGCTACCAGTGAAGTGTTTACCACTGTTGGTTATTGTCACTGTCAGCACCACTGAGAGCACTGTGCTACCAATGATGTGTTTAACACTGTTGGTTATTGTCACTGTCAGCACCACTGAGAACACCGTGCTACCAGTGAAGTGTTTACCACTGTTGGTTATTGTCACTGTCAGCACCACTGAGAACACCGTGCTACCAGTGAAGTGTTTAACACTGTTGGTTATTGTCACTGTCAGCACCACTGAGAACACCGTGCTACCAATGAAGTGTTTAACACTGTTGGTTATTGTCACTGTCAGCACCACTGAGAACACCGTGCTACCAGTGATGTGTTTACCACTGTTGGTTATTGTCACTGTCAGCACCACTGAGAACACTGTGCTACCAGTGATGTGTTTACCACTGTTGGTTATTGTCACTGTCAGCACCACTGAGAACACAGTGCTACCAGTGATGTGTTTACCACTGTTGGTTATTGTCACTGTCAGCACCACTGAGAACACCGTGCTACCAGTGATGTGTTTACCACTGTTGGTTATTGTCACTGTCAGCACCACTGAGAACACCGTGCTACCAGTGATGTGTTTACCACTGTTGGTTATTGTCACTGTCAGCACCACTGAGAACACTGTGCTACCAGTGATGTGTTTAACACTGTTGGTTATTGTCACTGTCAGCACCACTGAGAACACCGTGCTCCCAAAGTGAATGTGTTTACCACTGTTGTTATTGTCACTGTCAGCACCACTGAGAGCACTGTGCTACCAGTGATGTGTTTACCACTGTTGGTTATTGTCACTGTCAGCACCACTGAGAACACTGTGCTACCAGTGATGTGTTTACACTGTTGGTTATTGTCACTGTCAGCACCACTGAGAACACTGTGCTACCAATGATGTGTTTACACTGTTGGTTATTGTCACTGTCAGCACCACTGAGAACCCCGTGCTACCAGTGATGTGTTTACACTGTTGGTTATTGTCACTGTCAGCACCACTGAGAACACTGTGCTATCAGTGATGTGTTTACCACTGTTGGTTATTGTCACTGTCAGCACCACTGAGAACACTGTGCTACCAGTGATGTGTTTACCACTGTTGGACAGGGAAACCTGTAAATGTCGACAGAATATGAGAGGGAAAAGCGTCCAGAACAATGGAATATGACAGAGACACCCGTTTAGAGCAAAGGAATATGGCATGGAACTCCATCTAGAATGATGGAATATGACGGGGAAGCCCGTCCAGAACAATGGAATATGACATTAAGACCTGTCCTAAACGATGGAATATGAGAGGAAAACCCATCCAGAACATTAGAATATGACAGGGAAATCCGTCCAGAACATGGAATATGACAGGAAAACCTGTCCTAAACGATGGAATATGACAGGGAGACCCGTCATGAATGATGGAATATGATCGCGAAACCTGTACCCGACGACGGAATATGACAAAGAAACATGTCCAGCGTAATAGAAAATGACATGGAAAGAAGTCTAGAACGATTGAAAATGACATCGAAACCTATACAGGACGATCAAATATGAGAGGGAAACCCGTCAGAACAACAGAATATGATAGGTAAACTTATCAAGAAGATGGAATATGACAGGGAAACCAGTCGAGAAAGATGGAATATGACAGGGAAACCCGCCATGAACGATGGAATATGAGAAAGACACCCGTCCAGACCAATGGAATATGACTGGGAAACCTGTAAATGACGATAGAATTTGAGAGGGAAAGCGTCCAGAACAATGGAATATGACAAAGACACGTTCAGAGCAAAGGAATATGATATGGAACTCCGTCTAGAATGATGGAATACGACAGGAAAACCCGTCCTGAACTACTGAATATGACACTTAATCCCGTCCAAAACGATTAAATATGACAGGGAAACCCTACCAGAATGATGGAATATAACGGGGAAGCCCGTCCAGAGTGATGGAATATGACAGGGAAACCCGTCAAGAACAATGGAATATGACAGGAAAACACGTCCTGATCTACGGAATATGACAGGGAAACCCGTGACGACGACAAGAACACGCATCCCACGAACACGGAACACCACTGTCCTAGGAGAAAACCTGGATTCCAGTCTCAGATTACACACTCACATAAACGCCAAAGGAGCCATGGCCATTTCTGCCCTTGGGTGACTACACAAGCTCAGAGGCTCTCACCCTCACACTAAACTACACCTATACAAGGCACTTAGTGCAAAGTCTAATGTCCTGAAACTGCAGCGAATTCAGAACCGTGCATTGCGGTGGGTGCTGGGCGTGGCGTGGGCGTGCATTGCGGTGAGTGCTGGGCGTGGCGTGGGCGTGCATTGCGGTGTGTGCTGGGCGTGGCGTGGGACGACAAGCGAGTCTCTCCACATCAGGACTGGCACCCCGGCGCTGAACGTGTTCTGGAAAGAACTCAGTGACAGGCAGATTGACCGACTAGAAACCCACCATGACCCCTCTATATTTCTTACCACTAATCTCAACTTCTGCCCTGCCCTCTGCAGGGCAGCTTTCCATGCTTCCCTCTCCTACCCATATCTTAACATTGACAAACAGACAACAGCGGTCTGGCGACACCTTTACGATTGTTCTTTGTCACCCAAAACCTTGTCCGGTTGTGTCACTGCGCTTGATACAGTGTTGCAGTCACCACGGTCTAACACTGCGCTTGATACAGTGTTGCAGTCACCACGGTCTAACACTACGCTTGATACAGTGTTGCAGTCACCACGGTCTAACACTGCGCTTGATACAGTGTTGCAGTCACCACGGTCTAACACTGCGCTTGATACAGTGTTGCAGTCACCACGGTCTAACACTAGCCTTGATACAGTGTTGCAGTCACCACGGTCTAACACTACGCTTGATACAGTGTTGCAGTCACCACGGTCTAACACTGCGCTTGATACAGTGTTGCAGTCACCACGGTCTAACACTGCGCTTGATACAGTGTTGCAGTCACCACGGTCTAACACTACGCTTGATACAGTGTTGCAGTCACCACGGTCTACACTACGCTTGATACAGTGTTGCAGTCACCAGGTCTAACACTACGCTTGATACAGTGTTGCAGTCACCACGGTCTAACTACTGCTTGATACAGTGTTGCAGTCACCACGGTCTAACACTACGCTTGATACAGTGTTGCAGTCACCACGGTCTAACACTGGCTTGATACAGTGTTGCAGTCACCACGGTCTAACACTGACGCTTGATACAGTGTTGCAGTCACCACGGTCTAACACTGGTACCATTGATACAGGTTGCAGTCACCACGTCTAACACTCAGCTTGATACAGTGTTGCAGTCACCACGGTCTAACACTGTGCTTGACAGTGTGCAGTCACCACGGCTACTGTACACACGCTGGATCGTGTTAGTCACCGGTCTAACACTACTGCTGATACAGTGTTGCAGTCACCACGGTCTTACACTATCGCTGATACAGTGTGCAGTCACCACGGTCTAACACTGCTGATACAGTGTTGCAGTCACCACGGTCTTAACACTGGGATCTTGATACAGTGTGCAGTCACACGGTCTACACTGGCTTGATACAGGTGCAGTCATCCTATGCATCTAACACTCGCTAACGGTTCGTCACCTCGGTCTATCACTACCTTGATACAGGTTGCAGCACACGGTCTTACCTGGCGTGATCGTGTTCAGTCACCAGCTAACACGGCTTGATACAGGTATGCAGTCACACGGTCTAACTACTGCTGATACATGTCAGTCACCACGGGTCTCTACCTGGATAGTGTTCATCAACTAACTACTAACGGTTCACTACTACTACCCACCGGTCTTACCTGGATGTTCCTTACTCTATCACCCACAGGGTCTTACTTATCCTACTCTTACACCCCACGGGTCTTACCTGGGAGTATCCTACTACTACTACACACACGGGTCTTACACTGGAGTATCCTACTCTACTACTACTACTACTACACCACACGGTCTTACCTGGGAGTATCCTACTCTACTAACACCTCACGGTCTTACCTGGGAGTATCCTACTACTACTACCTACACCAGTCTACCTAGTATCTACACTGCACTCACCACACGGGTCTTACCTGGAGTATCCTACTACTACTACTACTACACCACAGGTCTTACCTGGGAGTATCCTACTACTACACTACACCCCACTGGTCTTACCTGGGAGTATCCTACTACTACTACACCCACACGGGTCTTACCTGGGAGTATCCTACTACTACTACACCACACGGTCTTACCTGGGAGTATCTCTCTACTCTACTACACACCCACGGGTCTTACCTGGGAGTATCCTCTACTACTACTACACACCCACACGGGTCTTACCTGGGATATCCTACTACTACTACACCCACACGGGTCTTACCTGGGAGTATCCTACTACTCTACTACACACCCACACGGTCTTACCTGGGAGTATCCTACTACACTACTACTACTACTACCACACACGGGTCATACCTGGGAGTATCCTACTACTACTACTACACACCCCACACGGGTCTTACCTGGGAGTATCCTACTACTACCTACACACCCACGGGTCTTACCTGGGAGTATCCTACTACTACTACACCCACACGGGTCTTACCTGGGAGTATCCTACTACTACTACTACTACACCCACACTGGTCTTACCTGGGAGTATCCTACTACTACTACTACTACACCCACACGGTCTTACCTGGGAGTATCCTACTACTACTACACCCACACGGGTCTTACCTGGGAGTATCCTACTACTACTACTACAACACCCACACGGGTCTTACCTGGCAGTATCCTACTACTACTACTCACCCACACGGGTCTTACCTGGGAGTATCCTACTACTACTACACCCACACGGGTCTTACCTGGGAGTATCCTACTACTACTACAACACCCACACGGGTCTTACCTGGCAGTATCCTACTACTACTACTACAACACCCACACGGTCTTACCTGGGAGTATCTACTACTACTACTACACCCACACGGGTCTTACCTGGGAGTATCCTACTACTACTACACCCACACGGGTCTTACCTGGGAGTATCCTACTACTACTACTACACCACACGGGTCTTACTGGGAGTATCCTACTACTACTACTACACACCACAGGGTCTTACCTGGGAGTATCTCTACTACTACTACACCCACACGGTCTTACCTGGAGTATCCTACTACTACTACACCCACACGGGTCTTACCTGGGAGTATCCTACTACTACATACACCCACAGGGTCTTACCTGGGAGTATCCTACTACTACTACACCCACGGGTCTTACCTGGGAGTATCCTACTACTACTACACCCACACGGGTCTTACCTGGGAGTATCCTACTACTACTACACACCACACGGGTCTTACCTGGGAGTATCCTACTACTACTACACCCACACGGGTCTTACCTGGGAGTATCCTACTACTACTACACCCACACGGGTCTTACCTGGGAGTATCCTACTACTACTACACCCACACGGGTCTTACCTGGGAGTATCCTTACTACTACTACACCCACACGGGTCTTACCTGGGAGTATCCTACTACTACAACACCCACACGGGTCTTACCTGGGAGTATCCTACTACTACTACTACCCCACACGGGTCTTCTAATTACACTACCCGGTCTACGGAGTATCCTACTACTACTACACCCACACGGGTCTTACCTGGGAGTATCCTACATCTACTACACCCACACGGGTCTTACCTGGGAGTATCCTACTACTACTACACCCACAGGGTCTTACCTGGGTATCCTACTACTACTACACCACACAGGTCTTACCTGGGAGTATCCTACTACTACTACACCCACACGGGTCTTACCTGGGAGTATCCTACTACTACACACCCACACGGTCTTACCTGGGAGTATCCTACTACTACACACCCACACGGGTCTTACCTGGGAGTATCCTACTACTACTACACCCACACGGGTCTTACCTGGAGTATCATACTACTACTACACCCACACGGGACTTACCTGGGAGTATCCTACTACAACAACACCCACACAGGTCTTACCTGGAGTATCCTACTACTACTACACCCACACGGGTCTTACCTGGGAGTATCCTACTACTACTACAACACCCACACGGGTCTTACCTGGGAGTATCCTACTACTACTACACCCACACGGGTCTTACCTGGGAGTATCCTACTAATCTACTCCACCCACACGGGTCTTACCTGGGAGTATCTCTACTACAACACCCACCGGGTCTTACCTGGGAGTATCCTACTCTACTACACCCACACGGGTCTTACCTGGGAGTATCCTACTACTACTACACCCACACGGGTCTTACCTGGGAGTATCTCTACTACTACTACACCCACACGGGTCTTACCTGGGAGTATCCTCTACTACTACAACACCCACAGGGTCTTACCTGGGAGTATCTCTACTACTACTACACCCACACGAGGTCTTACCTGGGAGTATCCTACTACTACACACCCACACGGGTCTTACCTGGGAGTATCCTACTACTACTACACCCACACGGGTCTTACCTGGGAGTATCCTACTACTACAACTACTACACCCACACGGGTCTTACCTGGGAGTATCCTACTACTACTACACCCACACGGGTCTTACCTGGGAGTATCCTACTACTACTACACCACAGGGTCTTACTGGGAGTATCCTACTACTATCACCCACACGGGTCTTACCTGGGAGTATCCTACTACTACACACCCACACGGGTCTTACCTGGGAGTATCCTACTACTACTAACACCACACGGGTCTTACCTGGGAGTATCCTACTACTACTACACCCACCGGGTCTTACCTGGGAGTATCCTACTACTACTACACCCACACGGGTCTTACCTGGGAGTATCCTACTACTACTACACCCACACGGGTCTTACCTGGGAGTATCCTACTACTACTACACCCACACGGGTCTTACCTGGGAGTATCCTACTCTACTACACCCACACGGGTCTTACCGGGAGTATCCTACTACTACACACCACACGGGTCTTACCTGGGAGTATCCTACTACTACTACACCCACACGGGTCTTACCTGGGAGTATCCTACTACTACTACACCCACACGGGTCTTACCTGGGAGTATCCTACTACTACAACTACTACACCCACACGGGTCTTACCTGGGAGTATCCTACTACTACTACAATTTGCTAATTTTATTTATTAAATAGTGATATTTATTTTAATCAATAACTAAAAATGGCTTCTAGTGATTGGCTTCAAAATAATATTGAGGAAGCATTGTTAATGAAGGAGCTGTGACCCTTATGGGTTTAGCGCTTAGTTATGATTATAATAACAATAATACGAATGATGATTAACTATAAGTTTGATGCCAGTACGTATGCAAATTTAAATAAAAGAAAATCGCGTTTTTAAGTTTAACGATTAGAGACTCTTATGTTGGGAACATTCTCAGCAACATTAGAGACTCTTATGGGAACATTCTCAGCAACATTAGAGACTCTATATCTCAGAAATTAGTCTGGAATTATTCTCAGCAACATTAGAGACTCTTATTAGAATCTAAAATAGGACTTTACGTATTCTCTAATATAAATTTAGCAACATTAGAGACTCTTGTGAAATCAGTTAGAGATATTATGAACATTCTCAGCAACATTAAGTTTATGAGACTAACAAATTAATAGTAGAAAATTTAGTAACATTAGAGACTCTTATGTTGGGAACATTCTCAGCAACATTAGAGACTCTTATGTTGGAACATTCTCAGCAACATTAGAGACTCTTATGTTGGGAACATTCTCAGCAACATTAGAGACTCTTATGTTGGGAACATTCTCAGCAACATTAGAGACTCTTATGTTGGGAACATTCTCAGCAACATTAGAGACTCTTATGTTGGGAACATTCTCAGCAACATTAGAGACTCTTATGTTGGGAACATTCTCAGCAACATTAGAGACTCTTATGTTGGGAACATTCTCAGCAACATTAGAGACTCTTATGATGGGAACATTCTCAGCAACATTAGAGACTCTTATGTGAGAACATTCTCAGCAACATTTTAGTTACTTATTTCAAATTTTCTTAATTGCTGAGAACAGTTCTCAATTTCAACATTAACGAATTTTGGGCAGATTCTGGGAATCATTTTTCCCAAATACAGTTACGAGACTCTTCAAATGTTTTGGGAACCTATTCATCCATCACATCAAAATTACTGGTATCCTACTAAAACAAATGGTATTTTATGGATTGATACGCTATCCACAACTATTCTTCTGGAAATGGACTACTTATGCATTATTCTGCGGAACTTACTGGTATCTCTTGACACTGGTAGGACTCTACTGAACCTGAACTGGTGAGGACTTGACTTAGGACCTGACACTGGTGAGAGACTCTTGACACTGGTGAGGGACTCTTGACACTGGTGAGGACTCTTGACACTGGTGAGGACTCTTGACACTGGTGAGGACTCTTGACACTGTGAGGGACTCTTGACACTGGTGAGGACTCTGACACTGTGAGGACTCTTGACACTGGTGAGGACTCTGACACTGGTGAGGACTCTTGACACTGGTGAGGACTCTTGACACTGGTGAGGACTCTTGACACTGGTGAGGGACTCTTGACACTGGTGAGGACTCTTGACACTGGTGAGGACTCTTGACACTGGTGAGGACTTCTTGAACACTGGTAGGGACTCTTGACACTGGTGAGGGACTCTTGACACTGGTGAGGCTGACACTGTAGGCTCTGACACTGGTGAGGGACTCTTGACACTGGTGAGGGACTCTTGACACTGGTGAGGACTCTTGACACTGGTGAGGACTCTTGACACTGGTGAGGGACTCTGACACTGGTGAGGGACTCTTGACACTGGTGAGGACTCTGACACTGGTGAGGACTCTTGACACTGGTGAGGGACTCTTGACACTGGTGAGGGACTCTTGACACTGGTGAGGGACTCTTGACACTGTGAGGGACTCTTGACACTGGTGAGGACTCTTGACACTGGTGAGGGACTCTTGACACTGGTGAGGACTCTTGACACTGGTGAGGGACTCTTGACACTGGTGAGGGACTCTTGACACTGGTGAGGACTCTTGACACTGGTGAGGGACTCTTGACACTGGTGAGGGACTCTTGACACTGGTGAGGGACTCTTGACACTGGTGAGGGACTCTTGACACTGGTGAGGGACTCTTGACACTGGTGAGGGACTCTTGACACTGGTGAGGGACTCTTGACACTGGTGAGGGACTCTTGACACTGGTGAGGGACTCTTGACACTGGTGAGGGACTCTTGACACTGGTGATGGACTCTTGACACTGGTGAGGGACTCTTGACACTGGTGAGGGACTCTTGACACTGGTGAGGGACTCTTGACCCAAACTGGGCTGGTCTTCCTTTTTTTTTTAATTCAATATAAATGCCTACTATTCCAGAGGCGCGTTTAAGATTGTTCTTGACTTAAATGTAGCATTTATGAAAGACATTAATCTTCAATGGCTTATGCAACATGTGAAATGTAATGGCTGTAAAGTTTTGTGGGTTTACGCTGCGTAGGTATAAATTTTGTTGGATTCTGAGCAACAAATGGAAAATGCTTTTTCTGGTCAGCTTTAAACTTTTAGTCCAAATGTGATTTTCTCAGAGGAAACAAACTTAAGGTTATGTTGTTTAAGCACAGTAGAATGTTCTAATTTTATTAATAAAATTAGTTTGTGAAAAAATTTACCCTAATTTAAATGAATATAATGAACATTTATATGGCTATAACATCTGTGTGCCTTCTTGGCGATTAATACAATTTGTATGTTATATACTAAGCTTACATAAAACTTACTTGCTTATTGTACTTTCTTGAAGGTGGTCAGTCTTAAAGTAAGTAAGCTTGAGTAGGTTTTAATTTGCTTTATGGAAGAAAATTTTTAAAAGGTTGAAGTTGTACTTTACGAGCGATAATTTCTGAGTGTTGCATCTGACTCTCTTCGGCCCTTCCGTACCGATAACTCGTACCGATAACTTCCGTACCGATAACTTCCGTACCGATAACTTCCGTACCGATAACTTCCGTACCGATAACTTCCGTACCGATAACTTCCGTACCGATAACTTCCGTACCGATAACTTCCGTACCGATAACTTCCGTACCGATAACTTCCGTACCGATAACTTCCGTACCGATAACTTCCGTACCGATAACTTCCTATTTCAACTTGAAGACTGATGTGCTTGGGTATTTTATATTGGTCTCTCAAAGGATTGAAATAGATTTGGGCTGCATATGTTATAATTTACCCTTTTTATTGAAGAAATTTGGCAATTACTTTATATATGACGATTTGTGAATGCCTCTTTTGATTCATATCAAATATTCAGTCCTAATATTTAAATTAATTATCAACCTATGCTGCACTTTGCACTTTTCCAATGACGTGCGCTGAGGACTGATGTTATGGAAGACCGGGATACAATGCTCAGATCCAACAGAGACCGAAATGCTTCTAGTTGAAGATACGTTTTGGCCAACAGTGGATTCTTCAGTGAGTTTATATAGTGGCGGAGATGAGGTCAAAGTCATCAGTGCAAGATACGTTGAGAGGAGGGAAATGGACGGGACTAGGTGATGACTGTGTTCTGCTCTGGCAAATTAAATTATGCTAATATTTTTTAAATAACGATTCTCCCTGTATTCTGTGTTAAGGTGGTGTATGTAGCGATGAATGATGACTCTCAACACCGTCTGTTGCGACGATTAGACTCCCTGATGACTAATTTGGCATGAGAAGTCCACAGAGTTTCGATGAATAACACAGTGATTGTTCAAGTCTGGCAAGCGTAGCGGTGCTCATGGTTTCTTTGTGTCGTTCTTCTTGAGATTCATCCAACATAAATTTTGTCACACGACCCACATGGAATAATGTAAACCCAGCATTGTTTTCATGGTATTATCTCATTAGCTACGAGATCTTTAACTGTTTTAGAAGAAATGTGTGCAGTTGTTGTATCACTTTTATCAATATGTTGACAGTGGTTTGGTCACCGTGCAGGACGACGAATCTCTTCGTGGTGCGTTGTTGACCAGCAGTGTTAGTGATCTTTTCTGCCTTTATCCTACACTCAGTGATAAAGGCGCCGGTAATGTAGATTGGAGGAAACATTGTGTATATAACTGCACTCTTATAAATAATGTTAAATGGTGATACGTAAGGCCCTCAAAAAGGAAGCAATTCTTAATGCATGTGTTGTGGTGTGTTGTGGTGTGTTGTGGTGTGTTGTGGTGTGTTGTGGTGTGTTGTGGTGTGTTGTGGTGTGTTGTGGTGTGATAAGAAATGTAAAAGGTCGTCTCTGTTAGTTGGTTTTCTTTAGATCTAGAACTCCAGTATGTTCCTCCTCTATAGAGAACTTAAACGAAGGTTCTATGTTGTTTAAGAGTTCTGCAGTGTTGAGGCGTCTTGGGGCGATGGTCAAGACATCGTCAACATTCCTTAACCAAGTAACACTGCCTGGTATGTAACACTGCCTGGTATGTAACACTGCCTGGTATGAAACACTGCCTGGTATATATGGTTCCACTCTCCTCCTCCAGGTGTAATGAGATTTTATCTGATCCCTTATAAGACATAACCAATAGTTCCAAAGGTATCCGAATCCTTCTCCTCCTACTCCGTCATCATTGCATCAACAAATTTATACAGTTATTAGACAATTCACAAATCCTGAGACGTTTAATACAAAACTCTTCTGATCATTGGTCTTGATCAAGCATCCCTGGTATTCAGAGTTCATAGATGAGTTACATTTGAGCTCACATTCCCATGAACCTTGCTTCTGTGTTCACATTTCCCGTCTCTATAGTTTCCAGGTTTAATCCCTCAGTATCTATAACTTTAGTGTACAGTGCCTCTGGCGTCACAACTCCTGCGTTAATAACTCTCGTATCCATTACCAGGGGTCAACACATTCCAAGTCTATAGCATAAAATATGTCAAAACCTGAGCTTGAAGATCCTCTAGCTATTGCGCAAGCGCGGAGAACCAGAGAGAGAGAGAGAGAGAGAGAGAGAGAGAGAGAGAGAGAGAGAGAGAGAGAGAGAGAGATAAGTAGATGGGTACTAGTGAGCTACATTCAGATGTTCTCTTTGTAAGTCAATGTTTATATATATAATAGTGGGTACTAGGAGTGAGCATACATTCTAATTTCTCTATTTGAATTTGTATTACGACAATTAGCATATTAAGCTTTTAAATCAGATGTTAGAAGGTATGAGTGGATCCTTGACTTGATCCATTTAAATCTGCTGAAAGAGTATCTCAGGATGGAGGGATGACCTAACTCCTTCCTGCTGTGACTCTGTCAGCCTCGTCCTCCTTTGTCCCGGCTTCTTCCCTCACTCTTCCTTTACCTGTATCCTCCATACCTTCTCTTCCTCCACTAGTCATGTATTTGCAAGTCCAATATCACTGAGATGTTGACCAGCATCTTAAAAGTTCAACCAGCCTCTGTCACTGCTAAAATTATCACTGAGGTCTATAAAATGTAGTCCATAATCTGACTTAAATATGACTTGTAATCTCTCTATAGTCCAGTTACATGAATAAGTGCATAGTTATTAACATTGCAATACAGCTAATCCTATAATCCTATTTTTCTTCTTGGTTTTCTTAATTAAGGGAAAGTATTGTTCATGAACGTGTCCCCACATATCCACACATCGAATAATATAAATCATTCCAGGATATCATATACTTCGGCCTTTCTTTATTTTAAGTAAAAAATATCCTTTTTCTGTTATTTAATTCTGGAGTTCTCTGAGGAACAATGTCAATACCTTCCAACTCTAGTTTGTCCAGCACAGAGAATTTTCTGTTGGTCACCATTTCATTAGCAGTTGGTGTGAAGCTGGGCTTGGTGCCATTAATCGTTGTATTTGAGGTTTGCGAGGTTTCTGTTCAATGATTACTGTTTTTCTGCGGACGAAAGAGGACACAGCCATAAAATGATAATGGTCACCCTCTACTGTGTTCCCTCATATAAATCATCCATCATTAATTTACTAGAGGAAACATCGGCACCGATTATATCTGCGATGAGACAAAAAGAGACAAAATTATCTTTCTTACCAGGAAGGAACTGAAAAAAAAGTCCCTGAAAGGATTATCTCGGTGGAGACACCACCATCACACTGACGTGTAATACCAGCTGACTTGATTCATCTTATACATAACAAACGAACCGCTGCCTAAAGTCTTTTATCAACAGTCTTGCCAACACTATTTCCAGCAGAAACTTACCAGAGGTCTTCTACCAACAGTCTTCTGGTAACAATCCTTCCAGTAGTATTCTTCCAATAGTGTCCAGTCTTATACACTTGAATCCTACCAACAGAATCTTAAGAAAAGGATCCTGCTAATACGTCTTCTATCAGATATTTACCAAACAGGTTACATACAGTGTTATTAACTGTGGTGTAGCAGACAGACTTTATACACATCACAACACAACGATGGTGGTGAAAAAACACATAACAGCAGAGAGGAACTTTCACCTGTGAAACAAACTTCTTCATTCAATACTTACCTTCTACAATTGTGTTTTTTCATCACTTTGTGCCATATATTTCTGCAACATAGTGCACCACAACATTCACTGTGCAGTACATGTTAACATTCATACAGTATGGGAGACAGTAGCACACAGTGGTACTGGCCAGGTTGTGGCAGCCACCACCAACACAGTGGTACTGGCCAGGTTGTGGCAGCCACCACCAACACAGTGGTACTGGCCAGGTTGTGGCAGCCACCACCAACACAGTGGTATGGCGGTTTGGCAGCCACCACCACACAGTGGTATGCCGGTGTGGCAGCCACCACCAACACAGTGGTACTGGCAGGTGGGCAGCCACCACCAACACAGTGGTACTGGCAGGTTGTGGCAGCCACCACCAACACAGTGGTACTGGCCAGGTTGTGGCAGCCACCACCAACACGTGGTACTAAGCAAGGCACCACAACACAGTGGTACTGGCCAGGTGTGCAGCCACCACCAACACAGTGGTACTGGCCAGGTTGTGGCAGCCACCACCAACACAGTGGTACTGGCCAGGTTGTGGCAGCCACCACCAACACAGTGGTACTGGCCAGGTTGTGGCAGCCACCACCAAAATTCTTATTGTCAAGAGATCGAATCATCCAAGTTGACAGTTTTTTATATTTTCATTACAGAGAGTTTTTTATTATTTTGCGTCTGTGTTTTTTTCACTAATGAAGAAGTGAGAGACGTGTATATGTGAGGTAAGGGAATATGCGGATCATGTGTAAACCCTGAAATACATAAGTGAAGAACACTTATATGAATGAAAACAGCACTTCGGTAGATTTATAGGTTTGGAAAAGATATAAGAGAGATGTTAGTAGAGTTACAAATGCATTTAATCTTAGGTAATGTTTTGATAGCTATAGTGTTGAATTAAGTTTAATATGCAAGAAAGACGTTAAAGATTTACCCAGAAAACTGGGTCTTAGATAATGTTGTGTGACGTCACCTGTGGTCTTAAAGACGTGTGACGTCACTGTACTTTGGTCAGAAGACAATATATACGAAGTAAGTCATCATGTAGACCAGGTGTCACTGTTAACACAGCTTTATTAACATACTATGTTAAAACTCTGTATACACACATACACACACACACACACACACACACACACACACACCCACACACACACACACACACACACACACACACACACACACACACACACACACACACACACACACACACACACACACACACACACCACACCCACACCCACACACACACCCACACCCACACACACACACACACACCCACACACACACACACACACACACACAACACACACACACCCAAACCCCACACACACACACACACACACACACACACACACACAAACACACACACCCACACACACACACCCACACACACACACACACACACACACACACAAACACACACACACACACACACACACCCACACACACACACGGTAGGCCTAGTGGGTAAAGCTCTTGCTTCACGCACGGAGGGCCGGGTTCAACTCCCAGTGGGGCAGAAACATTTCGAAGTGTTTCCTACATACACATACACACACACATATATACAACAGGCCTAGTGTCTAATTGACATGTGCCTAGGACAAAATGGTAACTAACTAACCCACACACAAACACACACACACACACACACACACACACACACACACACACACACACACAAGGTTAGTTCCGGAGCTAAGGGGATTGTCCTATGAAGAAAGGCTAAGGGAAATCGGCCTGTCGACACTGGAGGACAGGACGGTTAGGGGAGACATGACAACGACATACAAAATACTGCGTGGAATAGATAAGGTGGACAGAGACAGGATGTTCCGGAGAGGGGACACAGAAACAAGGGGTCACAATTGGAAGTTGAAGACTCAGACGAGTCAAAGGAATGTTAGGAAGTATTTTTTTAGTCATAGAGTTGTCAGGAAGTGGAATAGTCTAGCAAGTGATGTATTGGAGGCAGGAACCATACATAGCTTTAAGACGAGGTAGGATAAAGCTCATGGAGCAGGGAGAGAGAGGACTTAGTAGCGTTCAGTGAAGAGGCGAGACCAGGAGCTAAGTCTCGACCCCTGCAACCACAATTAGGTGAGTACACACAC
>WNWK01029338.1:0-24507 GCA_009830355.1 Cherax destructor | reverse complement strand
TTTATTTTACTTTTGTATCTGTTTTCTATGCTTAGCTGTAATGAGCACTAATGTGTTTACACTAACATACTTTATTGGGCATTTTAGACGTATTCGATATTGAAAAAAGAGCTCTTTTTTCCACTAGCTGGCGATTTTTGCTTATCGCCAGGGGTTGGGAACCTGACAGTCGTAAAAATGGGGCCATCGTATATGTAGACAGATTTGTAATCCTCACAGTGGCTTACAAATGAGGGTTATTAACCTGGCTTATCCCACTGAAGCCTTAAGAGTGTCTGGATTATTTCTGTCGAGGTTCTTTAATTCTCTTTCACAGGATCCCACCAGCACTAGTTTGATAATACTCGAGTATCATCTGTGAGGTGAGCATGGAGGTGTCTGTACAGGAGTGCCCTGCTTGTAAAACAGGTTAGGTCCTGGGCTACTGCTGTAGAGTGAAACATAGGCTTTTTTTTACTTTCAAGTGTACATAGTACAGTGGACCCCCGAGTTTCGTACACCCCGGAAATCATACAATTATGTAAGTACAGTCATCCCTCGGTTTTCGATTGTCCCAGTTTTTGCCGATTTTGGTTTTCGCTGACTTTTTTCGGGGAAAATTTATCTCAGTTTTCGCCGATTGTCTTAGTTTTCGCCGACCGTATGGGACCTGTCCACCAGTGCCGCGTACATACAAAGGCCGTAGGCCCGCCACCCACGCACCTCCCACGCACATTGTCACGCAGTCTAGCATTGTTTATGCTTGAGTGAACATCACCCCAGGAGTTCATACAAAACGTTTATTAACAATTCATTCTTTTTGGCCCTTGATTATTGTGTGTGACTACTAAATAAGTTACCATGGGCCCAAAGAAAGCTCCTAGTGCCAGTTCTTTGGTAAAGAAAGTGAGGAACACTGTAGAAATGAAGAAAGAAATAATAGAAAAAATATGATAGTGGTGTACGTATTGCCGAGCTCGCCAGGATATACAAGAAAAACCCATCAACCATCAGTTCCATTGTGGCAAAGAGAAAAGAAATCACGGAAGCTAATGTTGCTAAAGGGGTGAATACGATAACGAAACAGATCACAAACAATGGAAAATATGGAGAAATTGTTATTGGTGTGGATAAACCAAAAACTGCTAGCGGGTGATAGTGTTGTGCAATCCATCATATGTGAAAAAGCAAGGCAGTTGCATGCCAATCTTGTAAAGAAAATGCCTGGAACCAGTGTTGATGTTGATGAATTTAAGGCCAGCAAAGGCTGGTTCGAAAACTTCAAGAAGCGAAGTGGCATACACAGTGTTGTAAGGCATGGTGAGGGTGCCAGTTCAGATAAAGATGGGGCTGAAAAATTTGTGCGTGAGTTTAAAGAATATGTAGAGGCAGAAGAATTTAAACCCCAACAAGTGTTTAATTGTGACGAAACAGGCCTCTTTTGGAAGAAAATGCCAAGGAGGACCTACATCATGCAGGAGGAAAAGGCAATGTCAGGACACAAGCCTATGAAAGACAGGCTAACTCTTATGTTATGTGGGAACGCTAGTGGGGATTTAAAAGTGAAGCCTTTACTCGTGTATCACTCTGAAAATCCCAGGGTGTTCAGGAACTACAGTGTTGACAAGAGTAAACTGTGTGTGTTTTGGAAGTCTAACGCTAAGGCATGGGTCACTAGGGAAATTTTCCTGGAATGGTTTAATCAAGTGTTTGGCCCCAGTGTGAAGAAATATCTATTGGACAATAAATTGCCACTTAAGTGCCTCCTGGTAATGGACAATGCTCATGGTCATCCTCAAGACTTGGAAGACCAAATGTCTAAGGAATTCAAATTTGTAAAAGTGAAGTTCTTGCCTCCTAACACCACTCCTCTCATCCAGCCCATGGACCAGCAGGTCATTGCAAACTTCAAAAAAACTGTACACCAAAACAATGTTTCAAAGGTGCTTTGATGTAACCTCAGACACTAGATTGACCCTAAAAGAGTTCTGGAAAGCTCACTTCGATATCTTCATTGCATAGGCCTTATAGATAAAGCTTGGCAGGGAGTGACCTCCAGGATGATGAACTCTGCTTGGAGAAAGTTGTGGCCAGATTGTGTCCCAGAGAGGGATTTTGAAGGGTTTGGGGATAACCCTGAGGAGCCTATGGAAGTTGTGGAAAGTATTGTGGAATTGGGGACTTCCATGGGGTTGGATGTGAATGGAGAGGATGTGGAAGAGTTGGTGGAGGACCACAATGAAGTTCTAACCACTGAAGAGCTGCAAGAGTTTGAGCTGCAACAACAACAAAACAGATCTGAGGAAATTGCTTCAGTGGAGGAAGAAACATGTAAGGTGCCTTCTTCAGAGATAAAGGAGATTTGTGCAATGTGGAGTAGGGTGCATTCATTTGTGGAGGAACATCACCCTGACAAAGATGTTGCAATCCGTGCTGGCTACTTTTACAATGACAATTCCATGTCCCATTTTAGGGACATTTTAAAGAGCCGCCAGACACAGAGCTCTCTAGACAGGTATTTAGTGCCACAGGTGTGCAGTGACTCACAAGCTGGTCCTAGTGGGATTAAAAGACAAAGAAGGGAAGTGACCCCAGATGAGGACTTGGTACCCAGAGTCCTTATGGAGGGGGATTTCCCTTCCAAAAATTAGGGTCTCTTCCCTCTCCCCTCTTCCCTCTCTCCCATCCAGCAACATCAGTCTTCAATAAAGGTAAGTGCCCCCCAATTTTTTTTTTCCAAACTTCTGGGTTTCTGGAACGGATTAATTGAATTTCCATTATTTCTTATGGGGAAAATAGTTTTAGTTTTCGCCGATTTTGAGTTTAGCCGATCCATCTGGAACGGATTAAAATCGAAAACCGAGGGATGACTGTATAATATTGTAAGTGCTTGTGGAAGTGTATTTTTGGGGGTCTGGAATAGACTAATCTATGTGACATTTTTCCTTAAGGGAGTAAATTCGTTCGGTAATGGCGCTTGAGCAGACTTCAGGAGTGAAGTTTTTACGAAACTCGGGGGTCCACTGTATATAAAAGCCTGATAGCATGTTTGCACTCTCATATATTAAGCGAGCAATAGAGCTAGGCCTAAAAAATGCATATACAGTACATACATGCTTTACTTACCTTAAAATATTTTTGTTCTTAGCTTATAGTGAGTGGTAAATATATTTATTGTAGGAAGTCTGAATAAATGAAGAATGGGTGTAACTGAAAACCGCTGCATTAGCGGAAAGCCATAAAGTGAAGTGCTGTAAAGCTGGGCCTACCTGTAATTACAGTGGAACCTCGGTTTTTGTTCTTAATCCGTTCCAGAAGGTCGGTCGAAATCCGAAATGGACGAAAACTGATGTACGTAATATTTCCCATAAGAAATAATGTAAATCCAATTAATTCGTTCCAGACACCCAAAAATATTAAAAAAAAATACATTTTATAGTGAATATAGTTTTACATACAGAAAACAATGAGAAATAAATATAAATGACTGATTTTAACCCTTTGGGGGTCGGTGCCGTACTAGTACGTTTTACGCGCCAGGGTCGGTGCCATAGTAGTACGTGTAAATTCTAGCGGCCTCAAATTAAGCGGGAAACGGCTGGTAGGCCTAAGTATGAAAGAATGGGTGTGTGTGGTCAGTGTGTGCAGTATAAAAGAAATCCTGCAGCACACACTGCATAATGAGAAAAAACAACTGTATTTTTCGTTTAAAACAGTGATTTTGCAGTCTATTTTCGTATGGTATTTATTGATGTATTTTCGTTTTCTTGGTCTCATTTGATAGAATGGATGATATATTACAGAAATAAAGATGATTTTGATTGGTTTTACGATGACAAGTACCTTGAAATTGAGCTCAAAGTAGCGAAAATGTTCGATTTTTGCCGATGTTCAAGAGTAAACAAATCATGCCACGCGTCCAATACACGTCAACTGGTGAGTCTAATATTCTTTCACAAGTACAGTGATATTATTTATACCATTTTTACAATGATGCAGTTGTATACATAACAGTAAATCTATTTTTTGTGAGAATAAAAATTCAAAATGGAAAGCAAAAGTAATGTAAGAGGGGCTTGGAGACATGACTAATGAACAGAGAAGATGTTATTTTAGTGCCAGGAATGTCTGCCTTTTTTATTCTATAACCCCATTTTGAAATTGGCATCGTTTGAAATTTGTGTGAAATTGGTCAAATTGCCAATTTCTGACCACTTTTTTGGGTAGTTGAAATTGGTAAATGGGCAATTTCTTGTACTCAATCGATAGAAAAATATCGTCGAGACTGATAACTTCGCGAGAGCATAATTCTATAAGTTTTCCATCAAATTTCATACTTTTGGTGTCATTATGATCAGAAAAAGATTCTCTATCATTTCATAAGAAAAAATAATTTTTTTTTTTTTTTTTTGCAAAAAATTTTCGACCCTGAGAACGAGTTTGGGAGAGGACCTTTCGACCCCCAAAGGGTTAATGGATAAATGAACATTTAAGTCACTATTACATATGTACCTTTATTGAAGACTCTTGTTGGCATATGGAAGAAGGCGAGGAGGGGAGAGGGAGGAGAGTTTATTGTTTGGAAGGGGACTTTCTTTGGCCCCATGGTGGCTTATTTTGCAGTCGCACTCAGTAAACAAGCACAAAAAACAATGGATTATTACAAAATGTTTCAGATGAACGCGCGGAGTATTGCTCACTGAACGAGTGACAGAGGCAGACTGAGTCACATATGTGTGAGAGGCCGCGTCCCAGGTGGGCAGACGTATATGATACGGACGATTTTCGAGCTGAGGTACGAAACCCGGGGTAAAATTTCGCCCAAACAAATGGTCGAAATTTGAATTGTACGATATCCGCACCGGACGAAATCCAGGGTTCCACTGTCGTAATGACATTGTCACCTTAGAGAAATTAAGTTATTTAATACTTAACCTTCCTATGTTATTTAATATCTATTGAGCAATATTCATTCCCTTGTACATTGAAAAAAAGAAATTGAAAAAGCATTGATATCAATCAAAATTTTGGTATCTTCCCACACTGGTACAGTGGACTCCCATAATTCGAGGCTGTTACTGCGGCCAGCAGTAACAGCCTGGTTGATCAGGCTCTGGTCCAACAGGAGGTCTGGTCACAGACCGGGCCGTGGGGGCGTTGACCCCTGGAATTCTCTCCAGGTAGGTAAGGAATAATGTAAATTAGATTAGTCCGTTTAGACCCCCACAAATATACAGTGGTCCCTCGGTTTTCGTGCATCTCCAAACTCGAGCATTTATGTAAGTGTATTTTCGTAAGTGCTCTTGCAAGTGTATTTTTGGGGGTCTGAAATAGACTAACCTATGTGACATTATTTCTTAAGGAAGTAAATTCGTTCGGTAATGGCACTTGAGCAGCATTCTGGAACAAATTTTCGGCGAAAACCGAGGGACCACTGTACTTACAAAAGTACTTACAAAAATACACTTACATAATTGTTTGAGTTGGGAGCAGTACGAAATCCGGGGATCCACTGTATTTTGAGATGTGGTCTCCAAATTTTTAGAAGGCATGACGTTAAGGCTGTGAGTTGTTTATTGTGTTTTTTGATAGCTTGGTTAAGTAACTTAAGAAAGTTACAACATTATATATTGACTGTTTGATGTGTTACAGGTGGTTGTGCGATCACCATGACTACCACACACCATGGTACAAATGATAAACCATCAGAGCCAGTAAGTTATACCACACACCTTGATGACTCTCATGATACAACTATCAGAGTCAGTAAGTTATACCATACACCATGACGACCTTTATGGTACAACTGATGAACCATCAGAACCAGTAAGTTTTGCCATACACCATGACGACCTTCTTGGTACTGCCTTCAGAGTCAGTGAGTTATGCCACACATCGTGATGACCCTCATAATACAACTATCAGTCAGTAAGTTATGCTACACACCATGATGATTTTCATGGTACAACTGATGTACCATCAGACCCAGTAAGTTATACCACATACCATGATGATCTTCATGGTGCAACTGATCAACCATCAGAGTCAGTAAGTTATTTCTCATAATTTACTAAACAGATATACATACACTATAGTGCATATTTTGGTACACCAAAGTTTTTTTTAAATGTAAATCAACTCTGTGCAGCAAGCCAGTCTTCCAGAATAACTGTGGGTAGTGGGTGGCTTCTAATGGTGATTTTGGTAGATAACAATGAGTTGAAGAATAAGACACTTGTTGCACAGGTGTCTTATCTTCAACTTGTTGATTTTCTAAACCATATAGATAAATGGTTCAGAGAACCGACAATTTTGTAAATTAGACACAGGTGCAACACTTAGGTATCTTTAATGAGGAAACGTTTCGCCACACAGTGGCTTCATCAGTCCATACAAAGGAGAATGGTGAAGAACAGGAGAAGTTTGAGGTAATCAGTCCCTCAGCCTTGAGTCGATGTAATCAGTCCATCAATCTTGAAAAGAATACAGCATATGTGTGAAGAAGTGGCTTATATACTGTAGACAGGTGAGGTGCAGCAGTCGTAATGTCAAATGTGATATCACCTATGACTGCTGCACCTCACCTGCTTATAGTATATAAGCCACTTCTTTGCACATAAGCTGTATTCTTTTCAAGATTGATGGACTGATTACATTGACTCAAGGCTGAGGGACTGATCACCTCAAACTTCTCCTGTTCTGCACCATTTTTCTTTGTATGGACTGATGAAGCCACTATGTGGCAAAACGTTTCCTCATTAAAGATACCTAAGTGTTGCACATGTGTCTAATTTACAAAATTGTCGGTTCTCTGAACCATTTATCTATATGGTTTAGAAAATCAACAAGTTGAAGATAAGACACCTGTGCAACAAGTGTCTTATTCTTCAACTCATTGTTATCTACCAAAATCACCAAAATACCCAAGTGTTGCACATGTGTCTAATTTACATCATACAAGAGAGAATGTTTTACCATGATCATAACAATAATGTCAGTTGTTTAACCAATGCACTTTGTCCGTTGATTATGAATCAGTTGGCCCAGCGGATTTTGCTTCGTATTTCCAGTGTTAAACTGAAGTGCATTAAAGGATTTTGTGTAATTCATGGGAGGTTATGTTGCCAGAGCTGCAGTAAATTCTGAGCATGTTGATAGGTAGTTTTTAATGTATGATTTATCTTAATGTTTTTGGTTGTAGTTCTTCAAATATTCCTCTGATGAGCTTAACTTTTCAACTGTGGTAGACCCAGAAATAAAAATATGCTGGTAGTGTGGCAGAATTTTGAAAAATCTAAAAAAGTTTCTGATAGATTGAAGGGGCATACTTTTCAGACTAGAATAAGACCAAGAAAAATGAAATCTGGTAATAACTTACCATTTTATGGCCTGTTGAAGTTGGCATAAATTGTTGGCGTTTGCAACTTTGTTGTGATGCCGCCAAGAACTATTTACATTTTCTTTGTTTCAAACCATTTTTTTTTTTTACACATTAGCCCTCTCCACCGAGGCAGTGTGACCTGAAAAAGAAGAAACACAAGTTTTTCTTTTTACATTTAGTAATTTATACTACAGGAGAAGGGGTTACTAGCCCCTTGCTCCCAGCATTTTAGTCACCTCGTACAACACTCATGGCTTACAGAGGAAGAATTCTGTTTCCACTTCTCCATGGTAATGCAAATACAGTGAACCATTAGTTTTCGTCGATAATTCTTTCCAGAATGCTGTTCGAGTGCTGTTACCGAACGAATTTGTTCCCATAAGGACGAATGTAAATTAGATTAGTCATTTCAGACCCCCAAAAATGCACTTACAAAAGCACTTACAAAAATGCACTTACATAATTGTTCAAGTTGGGAGCTGTACGAAAACCGAGGGTCCACTGTATTTTTTTTCCTGTTTTGAGTGTATAGGTTGTTGTTAAAATAAGTTGACAAAGACAACACCATAGACACCATCATAATAAATGTTTACAAATACAATAGTTACTTGTTTTCTCTTAGTTTTAAAAATAGTTTTTCCACTGTAACACTGTACGTATTGATAAATTTTCATATACAGTGGACCCCCGGTGTTCGTCCTGCTCCAAACTCGCCCTTTTATGTAAGTGTATTTTTTTAAATGCTTTTGTAAGTGTATTTTTGGGGGTCTAAAATGTACTAGTCTACTTTACATTATTCCTTATGGGGATAAATTTGTTTGGTAATGGCACTTGAACAGCATTCTGGAACGAAAAAATCACGAAAACTGGGGCTCCACTGGACTATTACAGTGTTTCAGGTTGTAATATTCTTCAGAAGACTTATAAATTAGACACATGTGCAACATTTGTGTATCTTTATTGTGGAAATGTTTTGCCACACAGTGACTTCATCAGTCCAATACAAAGGAAAATGGTGAAGATCAGAAGGAGTTTGAGGTAATCAGTCCCTTAGCCTGGAGTTGATGTAATAAGTCCATCAATCTTGATAATAATCAAGACTGATGGACTGATTACGTTGACTCCAGGCTGAGGGACTGATTACCTCAAACTCCTTCTGATCTTCACCATTTTTCCTTGTACATGTATAGGACTGATGAAGCCACTGTGTGGCAAAATGTTTTCACAATAAAAATACCCAAGTGTTGCACATGTATCTAATTTATCAACTTGTCGGTTCTCTGAAGCATTTATCTACAAACAGAAGACTGACTGGGGATTCGAAGTGTCTCTGTCCAGTCTTCTCTTTGTTCAGTACGTAGTTTGTATCTTTGTGCTTGCTTGTTTGTTTGGTTGTGTGCTGGCACACGTAACATCTCTCCTGTGCTTGCTTCCTCTCTGTAGCTGCAATTATATCAGTGAAGTGTTAACCAGGCTTAAGAATGGATCACTGGGAGTCTTGCTGGCGAGTCCTTCAAACAACAACGTCGGTGGTGCAGCAGTTTATTGAGAGTAATTTACTCACCCACATTAGTGGGTTCTTTATTGACATGTAGAAGTCTCTGGTAGGTTTCTAACATTCTTTACTGACTTGTAGAGCTCTTTGGTAGATTTCTAACATTCTTTACTGACATGTAGAAGTCTATGGTAGGTTTCTAACATTCTTTACCGACATGTAGAAGTCACTGGTAGGTTTCTAACATTCTTTACTGATATGTAGAGATCTATGGTAGGTCTCTAACATTCTTTACTGACATGTGGAGCTCTATGGTAGGTTTCTAACATTCTTTACTGACTTGTAGAGCTCTTTGGTAGATTTCTAACATTCTTTACCGACATGTAGAAGTCACTGGTGGGTTTCTGTGATTTGTCTTATTACAGATGAATGGAAATCAGCTAATTTTGGTCTTTTGCTAGTTTTCACCTGGGATGGTCTCTTGGTAGTTTACACCTGAAATATATTCTAAATATTTGGTACTGTATCACGTAACATATGGAAAAACATTTCATATATCAAGTAGTACTTGTGACACATTCGACAGATTCAATATGTTCATCTGACCTGTCGGCCAAAATCACTATTTGTGTCAGTGATGATTGTGACTGCTTTCTGAAGAGGTTCACTTGTCTCTCCGACTTTCCTGTTGGTTTTATTTTGTGCATATGTGGGGTTGTCATTGTTGCCACATCTCTTGTATTGTGCCACTGAAGCGCCGTCATGTCATTGCTGTGAAATATCTGCACCTCTTTTCTATCAGTGTTGGGCATGGAGCAATGCCAGTATTTTGCAAAGCCGATGCTTGTTTTCCTGCGGCTGAAGTCAGCACCTCATGTGTCTTGTATGTTTCATTCTGGCATCACTGTAGGCATGTTAGCTCACTATCACTTTTGTGTTCTCCTTCACCATAAAATAAAGTGAGTATTATGGAGAGCATGACTTTGTGCAACACTGCCGCCAGTCACTGTCGTCAACACTGCTACAGTCACTACCATCAACACTGCTACAGTCCTGTAGCCCTGTGTTGGTGATCCTTGTGTTTTATTTTTTATTAACACATCGGCCGATTCCCACCAAGGCAGGGTGGCCCGAAAAAGAAAAACTTTCATCATCATTCACTCCATCACTGTCTTGCCAGAGGGGTGCTTTACACTACAGTTATAAAACTGCAACATTAACACCCCTCCTTTAGAGTGCAGACACTGTACTTCCCATCTCCAGGACTCAAGTCCAGCTTGCCGGTTTCCCTGAATCCCTTCATAAATGTTACTTTGCTCACACTCCAACAGCACTTCAAGTATTAAAAACCATTTGTCTCCATTCACTCCTATCAAATACGCACACGCATGCTTGCTGGAAATCCAAGCCCCTCGCACACAAAACCTCCTTTACCCCCTCCCTCCAACCTTTCCTAGGCCGACCCCTACCCCGCCTTCCCTCCACTACAGATTTATACACTCTCGAGGTTATTCTGTTTCGTTCCATTCTCTCTACATGTCCAAACCACCTCAACAACCCCTCCTCAGCCCTCTGGATAATAGTTTTGGTAATCCCGCACCTCCTCCTAATTTCCAAACTCTGAATTCTCTGCATTATATTCACACCACACATTGACCTCAGACATGACATCTCCACTGCCTCCAGCCTTCTCCTCTTTGCGACATTCATCACCCATGCTTCACACCCATATAAGAGTGTTGGTATAACTATACTCTCATACATTCCCCTCTTTACTTCCATGGACAAAGTTCTTTGTCTCCACAGACTCCAAAGTGCACCACTCACCCTTTTCCCCTCATTAATTCTATGATTCACCTCATCCTTCATAGACCCATCTGCTGACATGTCCATTCCCAAATATCTGAATACATTCACCTCCTCCATACTCTCTCCCTCCAATCTGATATCCAATCTTTTGTCACCTAATCTTTTTGTTATCCTCATCACCTTACTCTTTCCTATATTCACTTTCAATTTTCTTTTTTTACATACCTTACCAAATTCATCCACCAACCTCTGCAACTTCTCTTCAGAATCTCCCAAAAGCACAGTGTCATCAGCAAAAAGCAACTGTGACAACTCCCACTTTGTATTTGATTCTTTGTCTTTTAACCCCACACCTCTTGCCAAGACCCTCGCATTCACTTCTCTTACAACCCCATCTATAAATATATTGAACAACCACGGTGACATCACACATCCTTGTCGAAGGCCTACTTTTATTATTATTGGATCAAATTCTCCTTTCAGTTTAACTCACATTACCAGGTGTATAATTAACCAGTTGTATAATTAATGGGGTGTGTAACTAACCAGGTGTATAATGTTTCAGCAAGGAGGTTCGGACTTTACTTCCCGAGCCTACCAGTTAGAACTGTTCGAGGAGGCTAAGAGACGGAACTCCATCCTGGTGCTGGGCACAGGTTCTGGCAAGACTTTCATATCTATCCTTCTTATCAGAGAGCTGGCACACCAGGTATTGTTCATGACCTTTTATGACAGGTATTGTTGATGTTCTGTTTATGATAGGTATTGTTGATGTCATGTTTGAGACAGTTATTGTTAATGTGTTTGAGACAGGTATTGTTGATGTCATGTTTGAGACAGGTATTGTTGATGTCATGATTAATTAACCCATTCACTGTCTCGTCTGTAGACCACAGCATCCTACTCCTCAAGCTTGAATGTTACGGTATAAGAGGGAATGCACTTGCATTTATCAAGTCTTACCTTACTAATAGAAAGCAATATGTCTCTATCAAGGACGCAACCTCCTCAACAAGACCCCTGGACACTGGTGTACCACAGGGAAGCATTCTTGGCCACCTCCTTTTCCTTTTATACATCAACGATCTTCCAAGTGTATCACAACAACTTACGCCTATTCTCTTTGCTGACGACACGACTTTTGTCGTCTTCCACCCTAATCTAGTCTCACTCAACACTATTGCTAATGAGGAGCTAGCAAAAATAGCAACCTGGATGATTATTATTAAACTTACACTTAATATAGACAAAACCTTCTACATTATGTCTGGGAGTAAAGCAAATGAGGTCTAACTAAACATAATGCTTAACAACATCCTTATTGCTGAACATAATGAGGGAAAATTCCTGGGTCTGCACCTTGCCAGCAACCTGAAATTCAACACCCATATCCTGTACAGCAGTAGCCCAGAACCTAACCTGCTGTATAAGCGGGGCCCTCCTGTACAGCAGTAGTCCAGAACCTAACATGCTGTATAAGCAGGGCCCTCCTGTACAGCAGTAGCCTGGAGCCTAACCTTCTGTTAGATCATTGAGTAAACACTGTGATGACCTTCTTGCATTACTGAAGTCTCTAAATGCTACTATAATTTTCATTATTTTTACTGAAACCTTGCTCAAACAAGATTTGACAGACATATTTACCATACCTGGTTACACAGCCATACATAACTGCAGGCCTGACCAACCAGGAGGAGGCACTGCCGTCTATTACTCTGATGAATTAGTGTGTATGAAATCAACTAACATAAGGGACGAAAACGGCGAATATATACAGTCATCCCTTTTTTTCGAGTTTAATCCATTCCAGATGGATCAGCTAAAACCAAAATCGGCAAAAACCAAAACTATTTTCCCCATGAGAAATTATGGAAATTCAATTACAGTGGTCCCTCGGTTTTTGCCGAAAATTTGTTCCAGAATGCTGCTCAAGTGCCATTACCAAACGAATTTACTGCCTTAAGAAATAATGTCACGTAGGTTAGTCTATTTCAGACCCCCAAAAATACACTTGCAACAGCACTTACGAAAATACACTTACATAAATGTTCGAGTCATGGGTTATGGCATCCCAATAATTGAATCAGACTTATTAAAAACCCATAAAACAGACAAGGGGGTGTAGGGGGGCCTTACCCATCCTCAAGAAAATTGGCAAAAATCAAATATTTTTGTTAATTTGAGCTCAATTTCAAGTCATTTCTGGTCATAAAACCAACCTAGCTCATCTCTATTTCAGTAGTATGTCTTAAATTCCATCAAATGTTACCAAGAAGCAGCCAATAAAAGCATAAAAACCCTCCTAGAAAATACCTCAAAGTTGCTATTTTAAACCATATACACAGCAAGAGTTTTGCTTTTCCCATTGTGCACTGATGAGACAGGATTTTTTTTGTATTGTGCACACTCACTACACACTCATTCGCTCATGTCTAGGGCAAAATTTACCACTCACAAGTTATCTGAGTGAGCTGAGCTCATGACGAAAATCTATGTGACTGACCCTGGCATCAATAATGTATTGTTTATGTTATGTTTAAGTCAGGTATTGTTGATATCATGTTTATGACAGGTATTGTTGATGTAATATTTATGACAGGTATTGTTGATGTAATATTTATGACAGGTATTGTTGATGTCATGTTTAAGTGTCATCTGAACTGTGATGTCTTTACACTTCTGGCAAAACAGTGTTTAAATGAATGATGATGAATGTGTTTCCTCTTCCTTTGTGTCAACTTACTATGGTGGAGGCATCCAGTGGGTTAATAAAACTAATAATAACACCGTGGTTGTTACTGGGCAGATCCGAGGGTCGTTGTCGAGAGGCAATAAGCGGACGGTGTTCGTGGTGAACACAGTGCCGTTGGTGCACCAGCAAGCACTGGCAATAGAGACACATACAGCACTGCAAGTGGGCAAGTATGAAGGATCCATGGGTGTTGACTACTGGACCGATGACCGGGTGAGTTAGTGTATGATTGTATGTTGGTGCAGTGTATGATTGTATGTTGGTGTATTGTATGACTATATTGAATATTGAGACAGTTATGCAGCATATGGGAATCTTTATTGAAGAAACGTTTTGCCACACAGTGGCTTCATCAGTCCAATACAAAGCAGAAAGGTGTAAGGAGAGGAGTAGTTTGAGGTAATAAGTCCCTCAACCTGGAGTCGATGTGTTCAGTCCATCAATCTTGTAGAAAGTACAGCATAGGGCCATAGAAGTGGTTTATATACTGTAGTCAGGTGAGTCGAAGAAGGTGGAGGTGGGGTCATAGTGGAACCATCCACTAGTGTAAATAAGTCTTTGTCCAAAGGTTGGACAAATGTTGAAGAATTCCTTGTATCAAGATCCCATGATGTTGCAGTGTCTGACAGATGTGATAAATGGTTTAAAACTGACAAGTTGAAGATTGAAACGCTTATGCAACATATGGGAATCTTTATTGGAGAAACATTTCGCCACACAGTGGCTTCATCAGTATTGGACTGATGAAGCCACTGTGTGGCAAAACGTTTCTTCAATAAAGATTCCCATATGTTGCATAAGCGTTTCAATCTTCAACTTGTCAGTTTTAAACCATTTATCACATATGAATATATTGGTGCAGTGTATGACTATTGGTGCAGTGTATGACTATGTTGGTGTAGTGTATGACTTGGTGCAGTGTATGAATGTTGGTGCAGTGTATGACTATGTTGGTGTAGTGTATGACTATGTTGGTGTAGTGTATGACTATGTTGGTGTAGTGTATGACTATGTTGGTGCAGTGTATGACTGTTGTTAGTGTACAAGTGTTGTAATGAC
The DNA here is from genome assembly GCA_009830355.1 of Cherax destructor. Lineage (NCBI taxonomy): Eukaryota > Metazoa > Arthropoda > Malacostraca > Decapoda > Parastacidae > Cherax > Cherax destructor. The sequence goes on along the minus strand of WNWK01029338.1, from coordinate 10,032 downwards.
TGTTGTTAGTTTACATGAGGTGAGAATTTGTTGTTGTTGAGATGCTGCAATATACTTCACTGTGTCATGTCAACACACTTCTGCTGCCAGTACTGTCATTAACTGAATGATGGTGAACGTGTTCCCTTCTTTGTGTCACACTGCTTCAGTGAGAGATGACTGAAGAATGCTCTCAGGGTTCAACCCTCCCCCCCTTTCCCCCGGTGGCCTGGTTCCACACCCATCCTGGTGGATCAGGCCCTGATCAACCAGTGTGTTACTGCTTGCAAATACTTACAGTATTTATAAGATATACAGTGAACTCTCATAAAGCTCCTCTCTATACTGCAATTTTCTATATCAAAAAGTACATGAAAAATAGAATAGCTTGTGGTAAAGCCTACATAGCATGTGGTAAACCTTACATATCTTGTTGTAAAGCTTACATAGCTTGTGGTAAAGCTTACATGGCTTGTGGTAAAGCTTACATGGCTTGTGGTAAAGCTTACATGGCTTGTGGTAAAGCTTACATGGCTTGTGGTAAAGTTACCATAGTTTGTGGTAAAGACTACATTGCTTGTGGTAAGGCTTACATAGCTTATCACTTATGTTCTCTTATCTTACAGTGGAAGGATGAGTTGGAGAAGAACGAAGTACTGGTGATGGTGGCACAGATCTTCCAGGATTTAATTCTTCATGCCAGGCTACCATTATCATCGGTCAACCTCATCATTATGGATGAATGTCATCACACCACAGGGTCCCACCCCATGCGAGAGATCATGAGACAGTACGAGTCGCTGAAGAGATCTACACCCGAGAAATGTCCTAGAGTTCTGGGTCTGACAGCTTGTGTCATTCATCGTAAGTGTAAAAAGAAGGATGTAAAGAAATTGATGAAATCGCTGGAAATGGCGATGGATTGTGCATTGGTGACGACTACCGATCAAGAAGAAGTTATTAAGTATAGTACTGGCCCCAAGGAGAGGATCATTTGTTATGAATCTGAAGAGCCTACCGAGTACCAGGACTTAATTAGTGCTCAGCTACAAGGAATCGTAGACGACGTACTAGAGGAAAGAGATATCGAGTTTAAGTACAAGAAATTAGTTAAGAAGAAGATGGACAATATTCGGCATATCATGGGTACTCTGGGAGACTTCTGTGTGGCTCAGGCTATCCAGTACGAGATGGAGCACTTTGATGAGATTGAGAAGATCGAGGATGTACCAGCTGTTCGAGAATTGATGGTTTTGCTCAGAGACAGGTTGAAAGCAATAAAGGAATACTGTACAAAAAAGGAAGCCTTGATGAGCCCTATTGACCATGTATCCAAGAAGGTGAAGAAGTTGTACGAAATATTTCATGCATGTAACACAGAGGTGTATGGACTGATCTTCGTGGAGAGGAGAAACACTGCTAAGATTCTCTATGATTTATTATTGAAGGCTGCTGAGGAAAGTGATGATCTTGCATTTGTAAAACCTTCATATGTTATTGGTTCAAACACCCGTTTAGGTCTTGACATTCGTTTGGCTGAGCTGGAACTTCGCAAGCAGAAGGAAACCTTAACTAAGTTTCGTAAGGGTGAATGCAATTTTATAGTTTCAACTAGTGTTTTAGAAGAAGGTGTGGATATTAGGAAGTGCAACATAGTCTTGCGATTTGACAAGCCAATGAACTACCGTGCATATGTGCAGTCAAGAGGTCGAGCTCGAGCACTGCCATCTAGGTACTTACTGATGGTACAGTACAGTGATCTGCAGGAGATGCTTGAAACAGTGGAAGTTTATAAGGAAATTGAAGACTCACTGACAAGCTTGTGTCATGATCGTGAGTTACCAACGAGTAACGAGACCAGGGAGCACTTTGCTGAAGATGAATATATTGCACCATACGAACCTTATGGTCCTGACGGCCCCAAAGTCACCCTCAACTCTGCCATTCCACTTATTAATGTGTATTGTGGTAAGTTACCTCAGGACAAGTTTACAGTCCTGGCACCAGAAGTTGTCATCAAGACTACTGAAGAGGGGTGTGTGGCTGAGATAAAGTTACCCATTAATGCTAGCTTCAAGGAGAAGGTGAGTGGTGACTGTATGGAGAACAAAGACCTGGCCAAGAAGAGTGCTGCACTCCTTCTCTGTAAAACTTTACATGAAATGAAAGAGTTAGATTGTAACTTGAGGCCAGCTGAGGCTTCAGATGAGAGTATACTAGATGGTCTAGTGGAGATTCAGCCAGAAGAACCCATCAAGGCTGGGGAACCCGAACCTGGCACTAAGAAGCGACGGCAGGTTTATGAGAGAGAGGTGTGCCAAGCTTTCACCCATTGCCAAGAAGGAATGTACAAACTTTATTCCATTGTCATTCAACCTTCAGGTCCACGACTTACTGATTTGCTCATAGATTCTACTAAGAGTGAGGTATCACTGGGATTGATTTGTAAAAAAGACTTGTTACATTGTCCATTTCCCCTCTACTGCTCTAAATGGGGAGAGGTGGAAGTCAAAGTGGAATTTATTAAGGAAATTAAAGACCAAAGTCCAGAGTTGATAAGACAAATTGAACACTTTCACAAGGTAGTTTTTGAAACGCTGTTACACATCAATTTTAAACTGTTTGATTTTAATTCTAGAAATTCTGGTGTATTTATTGTACCATTAGGAAAAGAAAGCACCATTAACCTAGATGTTCTAAATCAGATATCTAATTTGCCATCTCTTAGAGTTAGAGAACCCATTGTAAATGGACCACAAGCAGGATTTTTCCACTTTGAGAGATCTTTTTATGATGATGCTATTATATATCCTTTATATCCAACAGAAGAACCTGAGATTATGTTTTATGTCACACAAATAGTCACTGAATTGAACCCACAATCAGAGTTTCCTGATTTCAAGCATCTCTACTCTTCATACTCAGATTACTACAAGCAGAAGTACAGTCAGAGCATCACTAACATGCAGCAGCCTTTGTTACTTGCAAAACACTTACCCAGAGAGCTCAACTTCTTGAAAAAGCTACCAACGTCTTGTGAGACGATCGACTGGTCTAAGAGTGATTTTTCTACGTGTGCACCTCAGCTCTTGAAGAAATCATCGAGCCAAAAAAAGAGCAGAAAGTCTCAACGTAATTATGCTAAGTTTGTGCCTGAGTTGTGTGGTGTCCTTCCCCTGAAAGCTTCTGTCTGGTGGCAGGTCATGTGCATCCCTTCTATTCTTCATCGTCTCAATAGTCTGAACTTGGCGTACCAGCTCAATGTTGTCATGAATGACTCGAGACTTATCCAAAATTTAGACCACAAGAAAATTAATTTAAACTGGCCTGAAGAAATAATTAAAAGGATAAGAAATTCTAGTGAGAAGAATTTGTGTGTATCATTACTGGAAAGAAAGAATGACTACATCCATCCATTTTCAATTGTTCAAGCCCTCACACTTCGTGGATCCAATGATAACTTTGATCTGGAAAGACTGGAAGTTCTCGGAGATTCTTTCCTCAAGTTTATCACGGCAGAGTATTTATTTTTGAAGGAGACCAAGAACCACGAAGGTAGACTCTCAATGCGTCGTGGTAAACTGGTCTGTAACAGCACTCTCTATTCCCTGGCTAAATCCAAAGCAATACCAGAGAAGATCCAGTCAGTCAATTTGTCACCTCCCATCAATGGTTTCCTGCCAGGCTTCATGGTAAAACCTGCAGTTGATAAACAGTTTAGAAGCTGCAGTCTTGCTCACTCCATGTGGTGCAGTGTACCTGAGCTTAGTGAGCTGCAACAGGTCAGTGTTTCCAAGAATTCTCATTGAAATGACAAACATGTTATGGGGAGGTGGGTGGGTGGGCACCTCACTGTGTGTGTGTGTGTGGGGGGGGTATTTGAATTGTAACATGCACATGCTTTTATCAAAACAGCTGTTGATTAAACCATGGTTCGTGTGTTGACTTCTGTGAGTTGCCTGATCTTGCTGGGGAAAAACATGTCTTAAATGTCATAGATTTATTGACTGTATTGTGTATTGAATTTTATTGTTGGGGTGACTTACCTAGTTGGGTGACTGTTACATAGTTTGGGTGACTTACAGATGGTTGAAAATTTGGAAATTAGTAAAAATGAGAAGGATAAGAAGAAAGTGGAGAAAGCAGCTTGCTACAACCCCTGGAGTGAACACCTTCTGGCAGACAAGAACATCGCAGACAGTGTTGAGGCTCTGATTGGTGCCTACCTACTGGCTGCCGGCACCGAAGCTGCCATCACTTTCCTTCATAAACTTGGCCTTGGTGTCTATAACGTAAGTAATACTGTATAGTGTCTTAATGAACATACAGCACTGATGTATATACACAAACACTATACAGTGGACCCCGAGTAACGAGCACCCCGGAAATCGTACAATTATGTAAGTATAATATTGTAAGTGCTTTTGTAAGTGTATTTTTGGGGGTCTGAAATAGACTAACCTACGTGACATTATTCCTTAAGGGAGTAAATTCGTTCGGTAATGGCACTTGAGCAGGCTTCTGGAATGAATTATGCTCGTTACTTGGGGGGGTCCACTGTATATACATTAACACTGCATATACAGTCAACCCTCCGTTTTCGTGTTTAATCTGTTCCAGAGGGATCAACTAAAACTGACAACGAAAACTGAAGCTATTTTCCCCATAAAAAATAATGTAAATTCAATTAATCCGTTTCAGACACCCAGGAGTATTAACAAAAAAATAATTTTTTAGAGATTAAATATAGATTTACATACAGAAAAGAATGACAAATAAATATAAAGCACTAATAACATGTATAAATGAACATTTAACATCACACTTACCTTTATTGGCAACTCTTGTTGGTGTATGGAAGATGGAGAGGAGGAGAGAGGGAGGCGAGTTTATTGTTGGGAGGCAGGACAAAATGCTTCAATTTGACACTAATATCAGCTCTACGGCTTATTTATATATCACAATTCATTTAATATGACATAATAAACAATATTAATAACATAGAAACATGATATAAACTCTAGAATGAATAAAACATGTCATTACGAATGTAAGGACTGGTGGTAGTGTTGTTGTTGTGTATAAAGGCCACTGACCATAAGCCGTGGTGGTGGTCAGCGGCAGCAGAAAGCCACCACTACTTTTCACACAAACAATGTACATAATTTATAAATAAGAAATATTTACACTTTAATTTATAAATAAATATTTACACTTTAATTTATAAATAAATATTTACACTTTAATTTATAAATAAATATTTACACTTTAATTTATAAATAAGAAATATTCACACTTAAATAAATAAGAAATATTTACACTTACCTTGGAGGAGATGTTGTCAGAGGGCGGCTCTGGACTCTGTGCCCTTATACTCCTCAAACAACAATGGAGGAGTTAAATTTCGTGTCTTCATTTTTCTATCGCTTAACTTACTTGCTACACTGTTAGTGCTACACTTTATCGCTGGCTGGTGCTATAGCCTTTATTGACTCCACTTTGCTACGATTTCTTTAATTCTATGGTGTTCCTCACTTTCTTTACCAAAGGACTGGCACTAGAAGCTTTCTTTGGGCCCATGGTGGCGTATTTAGCAGTCACACACAATAATCAAGGGCCAAAAACAATGGATTGTTAAGAAATGTTTTGTATGAACTCGCAGGATAATGTTCACTCAACCAGAAACAATGTTACACTGCCTGAGAATGTGCGTGGGAGGCGGGCTTGCAGGCTTTGTATGTGTGCTGGGCACTGGACAGGTTCCGTACCATGAACAAAAACGGAGCCAATCACCAAAAACGGAGGTAATATTTCCACGGAAAAAGTGCCCGAAAACTGAAATCACCGAAAACGGAGATACACGAAAACGGAGGGTTGACTTTACATTATAACTTCAGTATGTAGACTAAGCCACTGAAAATGGTAATCAGAGTCTGCCAATCACCCAGAGTACAAATGGGCACTGCATGTACAGCACCTATTTTCAGTGTTCCACATTTTCGTTGGCTGTCAATTGAGCCATTGTTCATTATGTTCAGAGCTTTTACAGTTATATTAAAAAAGTTTTGGGACAGGGAACCAGGGCTACTTATACCTGACTTCCTACAAATAAGTACTATTCACCTCTCGCCCTACATTAAGACTTCAAATATTTTAAGGTAAGTAATGAATGTACTGTGTATGTATTTTACTTTTTATTGTGTTTTTAATGCCTAGTTCTATTACTAACTTAATACAATGGACCCCTGAGTAACGAGCAAAATTCATTCCAGAAGCCTGCTCAAGTGCCATTACCGAACGAATTTACTCCCTTAAGAAATAATGTCAAGTAGGTTAGTCCATTTCAGACCCCCAAAAATAAACTTACAAAAGCACTTACAATAGTAAAGTAAAGTAAATTTTATTTCATTGCAGATTACATAGGTATTGGTAGTTACAATGTAAATTGAGTGCAAGGAGAGCCACTGACATGCCATGGCATTAGGGGCAGCTTAATCTAGTAACTTAAAGACTATGTACTTAATATTAGAGCAATTTATTGAGTTTATTCTAGTTAAAAATTGTTTTCAAATTACAATATGATGAAATTTTACTGTTAAAATTATTAAATGATGATATTAGATTGTTACAGGTGTTTAGATTCTCAAATGGTAATATGGAATTGAGATTATCTTAAGGAAAATAACATTGAGCATTTTTGACATTAACTTATAATATGAGTATTTAGTTTTGGGTGAGTAGGGTGTAACATAATAGTAACATATTATTAAAAATTGAGATTATCGTATAGGAAAGTAATAATGAGCATTTTTCAAAGTAGTTTATAGTATGATTATTTAGTTTTGGGTGAGTAGGTGGTTTTTGAGTTGAGTCTTAAATTGATTTTCAGACAAGGTTATCTTAATATTTACTGGTAATGAATTCCAGATTCTGGGGCCCTTTATGTGCATAGAATTTTTACATAGGTTGATATGAACACAGGGTATATCAAAAAGTGATCTGTGTCTTGTGTTGTGGTCATGGGTCCTATTAAAGTTGGTGAGAAGAATTTTGAGCGGAGGGTTTATATTAGAGTGTAAAGTTTTATATATGTAGTAGGCACAAGAATAAGTATGAATGTTCTTTACGGTGAGTAGTTTTAGACTTTTGAATATTGGTGGAGTATGCTGTCTAGAGTGGGAATTTATCATTCTGACTGCAGCCTTTTGTTGTGTTATGAGTGGTCTAAGGTGATTTAATGTTGTTGATCCCCATGCACAGATTCCATAGGTGAGATAAGGGTAGATAAGTGAATGTTATAGTGCAAGGAGAGCTGATTGTGGCACATAATAGCGTATCTTTGATAATATGCCTACCGTCTTTGAGATTTTCTTGGAAATTTGTTGTATGTGTGTTTGGAATTTAAGGCTACTGTCAAGGTGGATTCCTAGGAATTTTCGCTCTGTGAGTCTTGTGTCGTGGGTGAACCATTGAGCGTTATGTTAAGTGGAACATTTGTGGCTTTGCTTCCAAACTGTATGAAGTAGGTCTTGTCAGTATTGAGAGTAAGCTTGTTAGTCGTCATCCATGTTGATATTTTCTGTAATTCGGCATTAACAGTCTTGGCCAGTATAACTGGATTTGGGTGAGAGAAGACATATGTTGTGTCATCTGCAAATAAAATGGGTTTGAGTAGTTGTGATGCATTCGGTAGATCATTTATGTAAATGAGGAATAGGAGTGGCCCCAGGACACTTCCTTGAAGGACTCCGACTGTAATTTGTTGTGCGGAAGAGTTTGCTCCATTTTTTTTTTTTTTTTTTTTTCAACAAGTCGGCCGTCTCCCACCGAGGCAGGGTGACCCAAAAAGAAAGAAAATCCCCAAAAAGAAAAAAAACTTTCATCATCATTCAACACTTTCACCACACTCATACATAATCACTGTCTTTGCAGAGGAGCTCAGATACAACAGCTGAGAAAAGTCCCTCCCAGCTGTCACTATCTCAGACCCCTCCTTTAAAGTGCAGGCATTGTACTTCCCATTTCCAGGACTCAAGTCCAACTAAATCAATTAACTGGTTTCCCTGAATCCCTTCACAAAATGTTACCCTGCTCACACTCCAACAGATCGTCATGTCCCAAAACCATTCGTCTCCATTCACTCCTATCTAACACGCTCACACATGCTTGCTGGAAGTCCAAGCCCCGCCCACAAAACCTCCTTTACCCCTTCCCTCCAACCTTTTCTAGGACGACCCCTACCCGCCTTCCTTCCCCTACAGATTTATACGCTTCCAAGTCATTCTACTTTGATCCATTCTCTCTAAATGACCAAACCACCTCAACAACCCCTCTTCAGCCCTCTGACAAATACTTTTAGTAACTCCACACCTTCTCCTAATTTCCACATTCCGAATTTTCTGCATAATATTTACACCACACATTGCCCTTAGACAGGACATCTCCACTGCCTCCAGCCTCCTCCTCGCTGCAGCATTTGCAACCCATGCTTCACACCCATATAAGAGTGTTGGTACCACTATACTTTCGTACATTCCCTTCTTTGCCTCCATGGATAACGTTTTTTGTCTCCACAGATACCTCAATGCACCACTCACCTTTTTTCCTTCATCAATTCTATGGTTAACCTCATCCTTCATAAACCCATCCGCTGACACGTCAACTCCCAAATATCTGAAAACATTTACTACTTCTTCCATAATCCCTCTCTCCAATGTGATATCCAATTTTTCTTTATTTAAATCGTTTGATACCCTCATCACCTTACTCTTATCTATGTTCACTTTTAACTTTCTACCTTTACACACTCTCCCAAACTCGTCCACTAACCTTTGCACCCCTCTCCCCAACACCCTAGCATTTACTTCTTTTACAACCCCATCTATAAATATATTAAACAACCATTTGTGTACACGTATTGGCTTCTGTTGGTGGGGTATGACTTTAGGTAGTTGAGTGGGTGCCCCCTTATACCATAGTGTGCTAATTTTGTGAGCAGTAAATATTATACTTACATAATATTATACTTACATAATAATTGTACGATTTCCGGGGTGCTCGTTACTCGGGTGTCCACTGTATAAGTTAGCGTAAACTTGTTGTCTGACATTTATATGCATTGATAAGTAGAAAACAATGGCGTTCTGCTTTCCGGCGGTGTCCGCTTTCCGGCGATAGCCTGGAACCTAACCTGCCACATAAGTGGGGCCCTACTGTACATCCATTCTTCATTTATTCAGACTTCCTACAATAAATATATTCACCACTCACTATAAGGTAAGGATGAAAATATTTTAAGGTAAGTAATATGTGTACTGTATGTGCATTTTTAGGCCTAACTCTGTTGCTCACTTAATATATCATAGTACACGTATAAACATGTTATCAGGCTTTTATATGGATTTGAAAGTCAAAAAAGGACTATTATTCACTTTACAGTGATTTTTTCTTTACACCAGTAGCACGGAACCTAACCTGCTGTATAAATGGGGCCCTCCTGTACACCAGTAGCCCAGAAATTAACCTGCTGTATAAGCGGAACCCTCCTGTACAGCAGTAGCCTGAACCGAACCTGTTGTATAAGTGAGGCCCTTATATACAGCAGTAGCCCAGAACCTAACCTTCTGTATAAGCAGGGCCCTTCTGTAGTGCAGTAGCCCGGAACCTAACCTTCTGTATAAGCGGGCCCCTCCTATACAGCAGTAGCCCAGAACCTAACCTGTATAAGTGAGGAACTCCTGTACTGATCTGAAGACTAGAACCATTGATAATTGTTAATGATGATGAAAATAATAGTTTGAATTATAATAATTTACAATGTTTTTTATAATGTTGAGTGCAGGCACTACTGCAGTGACAACAATATTGACGGAGAGATATTGTAGGTTGTGTTTGAGAGTGCCAGTGTGGTGGTTACAACTGTCATCACTTATTGAAATGTTCTCTCAACTCACTATTGTGAGCAGCAGTTCCACACTACACTACCACTGCAGTACCACACTGCAGTACCACACCACAGTACCACACTACACTACCACACTGCAGTACCACACT
>WNWK01029337.1:0-24507 GCA_009830355.1 Cherax destructor | reverse complement strand
ATGATATAGTTTACTTGGATTTCAGTAAGGCCTTCGATAGAGTACCTCACAAGAGACTCTTAAGAAAGGTGGCAGCTCATGGTATAGGAGGTAAAGTTCTAGCATGGATAGAGGCATGGCTTACCAATAGAAAGCAGAGAGTTTCCATTAATGGGGTCAAATCTGAATGGGGATTAATCACTAGTGGCGTTCCACAAGGATCAGTTTTAGGTCCATTGTTGTTCATAATTTACATAAATGACCTTGATGAAGGAATTGCAAGTGACATGAGTAAATTTGCTGATGATACAAAAATAGGCCGTATAATTCATTCTGAGGAGGATACCAGTGAACTCCAGGAGGATTTGGACAAATTAATGTCTTGGTCTGAAAAGTGGCAGATGAAGTTCAATGTGGACAAGTGTAAGGTGCTAGTCGTTGGTAATGAAAATATCCCTCGAATTTATAAACTAGGTGAAGTAGAGCTTGATCATACAGAATGTGAAAAAGACTTGGGAGTCATGGTAAGCAGAAATCTAAAGCCAAGACAACAGTGCCTAAGTGTGCGCAATAAGGTTAACAGATTACTAGGATTTATTTCAAGAAGTATAAGCAACAGAAGTCCAAAAGTTATTTTACAGCTTTATACATCACTAGTGAGACCTCATTTGGATTATGCAGCTCAGTTTTGGTCTCCTTACTGAATGGATATAGATTCGTTGGAGAACATACAGAGAAGAATGACTAAAATGATTTACAGTATAAGAAATCTCCCGTATGAAGATAGACTTAGAGCGTTGAATCTCCACTCTCTGGAGAGACGTAGAATGAGGGGAGATATCATCGAGGTGTACAAGTGGATGATAGGCATAAATAAAGGAGATATTAATAAAATACTGAGGATATCGAACCAAGTAAGAACCGGAAATAACGGATTTAAATTGGATAAATTTAGATTTAGAAAGGACATAGGCAAGTACTGGTTTTCGAACAGAGTTGTAGATGCGTGGAACAATCTTCCGAGTAGGGTGATAGAGGCTAGGACCTTGGGTGGCTTTAAAAAGAGATTGGACAAATATATGAGTGGGAGGGGCTGGGTTTGATTAGTGTCGTGAGTACGGGAGTAAATTCTTAGGTAGTGGTGGTTTTGATAAGGACCTGTCTTGTATGGGCCAGTAGGCCTTCTGCAGTGTTCCTCCATTCTTATGTTCTTATATCCTAACCTCACCCCATTCCCTGTCAACCCTCACAATACGCCCTTCCCCCCCCCCTCTTCCCATCGTAGCAACTTAAACGGGCTGGTCTCCTTGATCAAAATCGCAGCACCTCCCTTTAATTTCCCTGAATACCCAGCATACACTCTATAACCTTTCACCTCCAGGTCTCTGCCAAACTTGTAATTATGCTCCTGCAAGAACACCACCTCAGTACCATACCTCTGTAAAGTCTCCCCAAACCACATCTTCTTGACATCTGCCCTAAGGTCATTTACATTTAATGTTAAACACCTAAAAATTGCAATGGGGGCTTTCCTTTTGATCTTAACACCTTAGCTTCATGATACTTATGCACTCCCAGCTGTACTTTCCCTTTACCCATACCCGTTCCCTTCACCCCCCCAGGCCCCTACGGGCCACCTCTACCCATGCCTTCTTGCTTGTCCTTTGTGCCGGAGTGAGCACATTCTCTTCATTGGAAGCTTCAACCGACCTTTTCCTCGATTCACCTGTTACTTCCATCGAGTCTCCAGCAGCCTCCTCACTGTGCACTTCTACATTCACAGCACACACCTGCATTGTAGATATGTCTGCCTCTGCACCCGAGACTCCACCCACAACCCCCCTTCCTCAGAAACCTCTTCCACCCCCTTGTCCGTTGTGGACCTCTCACCATGACCATCCAACAGGTCATTTAACACTTCATGCAGAGGTGCGGACAACCTGTCATCCAACACCTCATTTTCCTCCATGTCATTCTTTTCCAATAACTCTATCACCTGTGACACTTCCTTCACCACTTGCCTCCTTCACCACTTGCCTCAGCCGTAGGTGTTTCCACACCTTCCGCTACCACCACACCACCTTGACTGTTGTATCTAGTGTCATTTTGTTTATGACACTGCACAGCCACATGTTCAAACGCACCACACAGTCGACATATGCGCCTCTGTCCCACGTAAATCATGCATGATGACGTAAGACAGTATAGGCCTTCGTAAAGACATCTTGAGGGAGAAAGAACCCTCTGGCAGGCCAGCATACAAGCCTTCCCCCACCTCCCTATGGTTGCATGATGTATGACTCCATATTCTGCAAACGCCTACCTTATGTCCTCTTCATCTGCTTCAAATGGCACATTTCTAAGCTTTACCCAAGTATAAAGCTTGGATACATCCTTCAACCGTACCTAAAATCCTGGATGAACCGTCATACATACGTCCTGGTACCGGTCCACCATTTTCTCGTAGATGTCCTTTGCGCCATTCAGGGCAATGCTGTAGAGTTCATCGTTAGAGATACCGTAAGTGTCTCTTAGAATGGCAGGCAACATGACCGATGCCCTTCACCACTTCAATACACATAGTGTTTACGCGCTGTTGGGTCGCCTGCGACATTTTGGGAAAACCACTCAGGGATACAAACTTGGGCAAGAGCTGCAGCGAACGTCTGACCTCCACCAAGGGTGATCGACGAATGAATTCAAGAACTAGTCAGTGAGAGTCAAGTAACGAAGTGGAGCGCACTTTGATTTCACACATGAGTGACATCTAATAGACGAAATCTGAATTTTCTGCATGATTGTGCTTTGGATATTTCTCCAAACTGCTAGCTAGCTAAGTTCCACTTTTTCATTTAAGTTCAATATAATTTTCTTATGAATAGTTGAAGTTTTACGTAATTATTGTTTAAATATTTTTATGCTTACCTGATTTACTACTAGCCTATTAACTCTTTTTAAAGTAAACTGTTCACTAAATAAATCTTAAAATTTTGGCAAAGTTTCTATTATATTATCTTCGTTGTCTGACTTACATCAGCGCTAACTTTAAATATTTTAACAAACTTGGATACATCCGCAGTGTGTTGCTACCATTTTATATATATATATATATATATATATATATATATATATATATATATATATATATATATATACAACAGTTATACGTACATGGGTAAGTCAGTATATTTTTTCCATGTACATTACATATAATTATAAATTTCAAATGTTCACTTCCATTCCATAATGCACATGAGCAGTGATACATGGGAATAGATACTTACTTGTGATCTGTACTTGGCAAGCACAACAACATATCCAACACCTTAGGAACATGTACGAGGGTTAAATGTCTTATTGTTAACAATGACATCGAAGTAGTGAGCGACACAATGGTTATAATAACTATATGTAGTGGAGGGGGGAGGGGAGAATGAGAGGTGGGGGAGGGGAGAATGAGAGGAGAGGGGAGGGGAGAATGAGAGGAGGGGGGTAAATGGATTAGATAAGAAGCTATTGAAGAAGCAGCAGCATTAGCATTCTGCATAAGCTCGTCGTAAAATATTTATGAGATGAAAATGGTAATTAATGTATCTCAGTTATATGCAGATTATATGCTAATCTACTCCTGTGTACAACGTACTGCCAAGCCGGAGCTTTACATTATGCATAAATGAGCCAGAGATTATAAAATGCTAATTAACTCTGCTACCCTAATGACACACTCCCGAAGTGCACAGATTGACAACGACGGACATTTCTTACTCGACTTTTCATGTTTTTTCGTAACTGATCAAAATTACGGTTTGACTATAAGGTTTACAATTAGGTGTTGGTCATCCATGCAATTTAACCTCATGAAAACCTACTCAGCACCTGTCTTCTCTTCATTAATTAATCTAATTGAAATGGTGTTCATGTAATTTTATTTATAGTTTCGGTAAAAGTAATTTTATTATTCGCCTTCCAGGAAAAAAATATAACTAATTATAAATACTGTATGATTTATATCTGCTAATCCATAAATGGATTTTTTTTAAGTTGTTGCACTGCCCCCTTGTTGTTTAGTGCTTCTTTTGATTATAATAATAATAATGTTGCACTGCCCACTACTACACTAGTGTTCGTCCGTCTCTCTGACCTCCAGGACTCGAGTCTTTCTCAGTTCTTTCTTTTTCTTAAAAGTCTTTCTTCATTTATCATGTTTAAAATTACATGAGAATGTAGCTCTACTTTTCCTTGAAGTTCGTGCCCTCTCAAGGAAGGTGCCTCAATGTCGGTGAAGGGCTTTTGATCCCAGGAACTGTGTTTATCCTCCCCTAAAGAGAGGTTCCTTGATGATGGCGAGGGGCTCTTCATATAGGGAATTGGATCTGTCCCAATTACCTGAATTAAGCCTTCCATTCCCCCCCCCCACACACACACACAAACAGATGCTATTTACTCCCTACGGGTTTAGCTCTCCCCATGATAATGTATTTATCCTCCGCCTCTCACTCTCGGACTTGAATGCCTCACATCGACTAGATACTATTTGACCCCAACTGTTTTAGCGCATCCCCAGATTAAGATGAGTCTTAGTCCTTGTTTTGTCTCTGGTGCTTGTCTTTTCTTGTACCTTGTTGTCAAATGTTTTCATTATCTTGGCTGATTCCTCACCTCTCACCCGACCTGACTTGTTTTTTTTTCTCTTTTCTCTCGTGTCCGTAAATTAATAATGGTACAAAACGGACCGAAATGTCGACAAAAATTTACTACCCAAACTGTGGGTAGGTTGTGAATTGGTGTATTTACGGTCTTATGATTTTCAGTCGTCCTTAACAGAGCTATACTTGAACAAGACTTCTGGAATGATTGCTGAACTTGTTCCACTTTCATGGTATAGTTTTTCATTTGTGGTTTTTAACCGTTAATTTTGGCTTGTTCATCCCTTGCCTCGCCCATTTCTTGGTAATCCTTGGTCTGGTGGCTAAAGCTCTCGCTTCACACGGCGAGGGCCTGGGTTCGATTCCCAGCCAGGGCAGAAACATTGGGCGTGTTTCTTTACACCTGTTGTCTATGTTCCCCATCAGTAAAATGGGTACCTGGGTGTTAGTCGACTGGTGTGAGTCGCATCCTAGGACACTGACCTAATCTGCCCGAAATGCTCAGCATAACAAGGGACTTTCTATAAGTAGTATGTCACTGATGTCAGCTAGGACTGTATACCATGTACATGTACTTGTAGTAAATAAAGATATTATTATTATTATTATTATCTCATATCCCTACTCTTTCCCCAACATACTCAGTCTCTCACCACCTTATCCTTACCCAACCCCCGTAACACCTTAACCTTCTCTAGTCCATTATATCCCCTCTTACGTGTTCCTTATCATCTTAAGCCTTCCCTAAGCCCCATGAGCTCCCTAATCACTTCGTTTGACAGGCATATTATTTTTTCGTAAAGTTGGAAATCAGTGTTGGGGGTCACTCAGTATTCGAAGTGGTGTGGGTTCGAACTGTCGTCCTCTAATCATCCAGATAAACATCGTTATCTGGGAAATTTGTTATTGTTAAGATGGACTTTGGGCTGTAAAGAGTAAAGGGAGAGGAGGAGCTATGAGCCGTGGAGGAGAAACAGTTGTGGGGGGAAGAAAAGATAGAACAGGAAATAAGAAAACTGAACGAAAATATACACGTTTAAATTTAAGCTGGAAAATATAATTTTTACGAAATTGACGAGAACTTCACAGGATAATAAAAAATGAGAAGTAACGTAAGCAAAAAAAAAAAAAAAACAGGGAAAGTGTAGAAAACGAAAGGAAGGGAGAGGACTAAAGATAAGCAAATGTTTTGGAATAAACAGAAAAACGAAGGAGAAATCTGCTGATATAAACTTAGAATCAGCGTGATCATAAGGTGTCGACAAAATATTGCCTGTAAACAATTACTTCCCCAAAGAAAGACTCGTAAACAAAGGATTAAGACCGGGTAACAAAGCTTCACCGAGTTAAGCAACAAACAGAGCAGTTCCCAGACCCGTAATTAAGGCCAAGGCTCACCCGCTTGCTTGCTTGCTTGCTTGCTTGCTTGCTTGCTTGCTCGCTGCTTGCTTGCTTGCTTGCTTGCTTGCTCGCTCGCTTGCTTGCTTGCTTGCTTGCTTGCTTGCTTGCTCGCTTGCTTGCTTGCTTGCTTGCTTGCTTGCTCGCTCTCAAGAAGGAACGTGCTCAAGAAATGGCGTACTCATCTAGCCGACATTGTAACTAATACTTTAATTTCCAGCTGTTGGGCCCAGATTTTAATGATCTTTAGTCTTTTTAACCTTCTATAGACCCACATGGTCTAGTTCTTTCTTATCTCAGCTCATTTCAAAGTCCATCCTTATGTAAGGTATACTACCCCCCCCCCCTTCCCCGAGGATGCGACCCACAACAGTCTGGTAACACCCTGATACCTACTGATTACTCCTTCATGATAAAGTTGATATGTTAGCCAAGAAGAGCACCCATAAGGAGAATGTAGAATATAACTTTGGTATATCTGTGTCTAGCATTAGGAATAATATTAGGAGAGAAATAAATAATGAAAATGATAGCTATAGGAATGCAGTTAGAAGCCTGAGTAGATCTATAACCCACTATGATAACATGAACGTAGATAAGTATGTTTATGGAGCCACTTGCAATGTGAACAGACTGACTGATGTTGTAGTGGCCAGGCTTAGGCTTGGCTACAAGTACTTCTGGCAGTTTGGGAGATACACAGATGATGATCAAACTTAATGCAAATTATGTGATCAGGCATATGGTCACTGTCTTGAACACTATGTGCTGAATTGTCCACTTATTGAGGAATATAGAGATAGACAGTATAATAACCTATGTGACATGTCAAGATATCTTATTAGTGAAGGTAGGATACCACTTATACTAAGCAAATTTCCTAAATTTGCTTGTAACAGATAATTGAAATGTAGATATAAACCCAAATGTACAATTGTTAACCCCTTTGGGGCCTAGTGCCTAGGCCTTTTGTGTATCCATATGCTCTTGCGCTACCGTCCACAGGATGGATATGGGGGGCACAATAAACTAGCCACTTCGGTGGCAAAATCTAATCTACTTACTGCTAGGTGAACAGGGGAAGGAAAAATGCCCAGTTTTTCCACCTATAGCGGGGATCGAACCGCAGACACTCGGTATGTAAGCTGAGTGCGCTGCCAGGCGAGCCATGGGGACGCCTTAAGAAGCTGGTTTTATCCTGGTCTACATCACTCTCCAGTCACTTGTATTCCACAACACTTAGGATATTTTATTAAGGAAACTTACCACCCACTAGTCTTTGACAGTGCAATACAAAGATCACTAAAACAAAGTTTCTTTAATAAAAATATCCTGTGTTGCATATGTGTTTTTACTCCTTAATCCGTCGCTAATGATATAACTAGTACGTATTTGAACGAATTATCACGCTATAAGAGTTTCATCTGGGTGTTCAGTTTTCACCAGTCTTCTCTTTCTACTCGTGCTAAACTTTCTTCTACCTTGTTTATTCAAAGTAGCATTATGCATATCATAAAGTCTACTCAACTTCTCAAAGTTTCCGTTGTCGTGACTTCTAGTTCGTGAGTCTTAGCAGCTTTTAATTTTCATTCCCGGTACCAACAAAATGGTGAAGTTATACCTTTTCACTTTTTGGATGTTAGGTTCGCTCTACGCCGGAGCCGTCTATTCAAGAACTTATTTTCTGTATTGAAATCTAAAATATTTCTTTTTACAGATATCCGAGTGCTATTCTGGCTTACGCTGCCAATATTGTTAAATCCGTGTGCTCTTCTGAAGACAGGATAAATTATCACACCCCGCCTTTGTTTTTTTCGTTACCTGATTGTGTGTTCGTCTCTTATTTCGTATCTTATTTGTCCTCCCATTTTAATTACTTTGAACTTGCTTGAGTTGCCTTCCAGCAGCCACTTCTCCGACCATTATTGAAACTGGTTTTTCTACCTATTTTTATTCTAACTAGTTTAGCATCGTCTAGGATCATTTATACATACGAGTCAGCTACTCGATTTAGGCCATATACATATATGAAACATTAAAAAATACATCTCGCAGGACGAATCCTTGTCTTGGTACTTCATCTCCCGCTGTCATATAGGATAACAACACATTGCTTATATATCCAGTTTTGCTAAATGAACAATATTTCCAGTTATTGTTATTCCAATATCCAATACAGTATCCTACCTTTTACTCTGGCCTGTTTTATCAGTTAGTGTATGTTTTATGTGGTAATGTGTCTTACTTTTTGCCATCGAGAAAACCATTGACTGCCCACTTTTCTTTTTCTTGTCTAATCACCATGAATTTCTCATAGGATCATATTAGTTTCTTGCATCTGTATTGCTGCTCGGATATTTTTCCATCACCTTGTATAAAATTTTCGTCAAAATCAATGGGATGATGTTTTTTATTACTGAAACTGATAGTTATTTTACACACGATTAAGTTTTCTTGCTACCATTTTTTTTTTTTTTTGAGAGAGAAAGAGGGTTGCACGGGAGTGACGGTTCTGCATCTATAGCAATGCCTTATCCGGTCCCATTGCCTTAATTGAGTTCTCCTTTACTAGTAGTTATTTCTACTTCCTGTTCTGATAGTGAGCTATGTTCTGTCGTGTAGATACCGAAACCTACGTTAAATTCGTTTTAGAATGCCTTGCTTTTAATCTTATTACTTTTTCATTGACCAAAGGGTCAAAGTTTACTTTGATAGTCATGTCATTCTAAAACTGGGTCTCTGCTTCTCTCTACATATAAATTTATTAATTTCTTGCCTTCCTAGTTTCTCTGATTATCTGATATGCGTTGCTTTCAGAATATTTTCCATTCTCTTCTGTTTCATTACTTGCTACTTCCCTGCATCGCCACTTGAACGATGGGTTCTCTTTCTCTTGCTTGTTCATCTGTGAGAATAACTCTACTTGTCACTTTCCAATACCTGGAGTTGAAGAACTACATTATTGTAGTTTTCTATTGTGATTCTTTTAACCTGTTGTGTTCTGCATTCCACTGTGCTTTGCATTTGTTTGTAACTGTATTTTCTGTGAACTTGTCTGTTTCATTACTCTGGCTTATTTCCATTTGTGATGCAGTGAATGTTGTTATTAATCTTTCGTTTTTGTTTCTTCAATATTTCAACATTTCTATGTCTGAGAATAGTACCGAGTGTGATTTTGGTGGGCTATGACTTCCTTGTATTTAGTCCATGTTTATGTAGATACAAATTCTTAATCTATTTAATTTTGACTAAAGATGCTTCTAATTAGCAGCCCCCAGACCAGGTTGTGTTGCTTTATAAACTGTTACTCCTTGTCTGGGCAACCTAATGTTTGGATGGGGTTCTGCAACTACTAGTCTGGGGTTTCTCGTTGTTTACCCTACTGAAGAATCATAGCATCCTTTGCTGCCTAGATGACCGGCTTCTCGTAGCTCCAATGATGTCTTAAAAGAAACCACTTCCCGTCTCCTTTTCTCCATTTTTTTTTCTTTATCATGCTATATCTTACGAAACATATGTTATCGTTATTGAAAGTTTCGTCATTAAAATCGCTAAAATGTTTGGTCGTTTTTCTTTTTAACTTTTTGCTTTTGTTTAATTGATATCTTAATATTCGTTGTGCTTCTAAGGTTGTTCCTTAAGCTTCACTGTCGTGTCTTTCATGGTTCCTTCCTCCTAAAGCAACGATGAATCCTGATTAAGTAAAAACTTTGACGAATGTAACGAATTTGGCGTTCATGACATAACTTTAAATTCCGCCTTGCAAGAATTCTAATTACTTTCATGGAACAAAAATTACATGTAATAAATATGTAATACTACCGAGGTAGTAGGTTGGTAGACAGCAACCACCCAGGGAGGTACTACCGTCCTGCCAAGTGAGTGTAAAACGAAAGCCTGTAATTGTTTTACATGATGGTAGGATTGTTGGTGTCTATTTTCTGTCTCATAAACATGCAAGATTTCAGGTACATCTAGCTACTTCTACTTACACTTAGGTCACACTACACATTCATGTACAAGCATATATATACACACCCCTCTGGGTTTTCTTCTACGTATTTTCTTACTAGTTCTTGTTCTTATTTCCTCTTATCTCCATGGGGAAGTGGAACAGAATTCTTCCTCAGTAATCCATGCGGGTCGTAAAAGGCGACTAAAATGCCGGGAGCAAGGGGCTAGTAACCCCTTCTCCTGTATATATTACTAAATGTAAAAGGAGAAATTTTCGTTTTTTCTTTTGGGCCACCCTGCCTCGGTGGGAAACGGCCGACGTGTTGAAAGAAAGAAATATCTTTGACTTGTCAGCAGCCCCTTACCGATTAAAGCATTTAAATATTGTCTTCGTGACTACGAAATCTCTTCCAGTAAAATTTCTTCGCCTCCCTCACCAATTTACGTATCTATAGGTTACATTTTAACTGTTTGATTTACCAAACTAAGTCCTCAACAACGCTATCAACAATAAGATCTTATCTTAATGATGAGAAATGATGCATTTGTATTAATGACCACTCGAAAACTTTTCCAAATTTT
Source organism: Cherax destructor (assembly GCA_009830355.1). NCBI lineage: Eukaryota > Metazoa > Arthropoda > Malacostraca > Decapoda > Parastacidae > Cherax > Cherax destructor. Next base: position 13,948 of record WNWK01029337.1, on the reverse strand, counting down.
GTAATAAACAGAATAACATTTTGTCTGAGAACGACTCTTCGGAATAATTTTAGGAGAGAGCATCGCAACATTGGTATCGATATGAAACTGCATTAGGCGAGGTTCGTTGCACTTCTTCACCAGGGGAAGACTGGTGATCAACATGCAAATGACTGCACCACACAATTTTCACACGTCGGGTTGGTTTGTGGTGGTAGTGTGTCTCCCAGCCTGCACCCACCTCCCGTCCGTGTCCCAGCCTGCACCCACCTCCCGTCCGTGTCCCAGCCTGCACCCACCTCCCGTCCGTGTCCCAGCCTGCACCCACCTCCCGTCCGTGTCCCAGCCTGCACCCACCTCCCGTCCGTGTCCCAGCCTGCACCCACCTCCCGTCCGTGTCCCAGCCTGCACCCACCTCCCGTCCGTGTCCCAGCCTGCACCCACCTCCCGTCCGTGTCCCAGCCTGCACCCACCTCCCGTCCGTGTCCCAGCCTGCACCCACCTCCGTCCGTGTCCCAGCCTGCACCCACCTCCGTCCGTGTCCCAGCCTGCACCACCTCCCGTCCGTGTCCCAGCCTGCACCCACCTCCCGTCCGTGTCCCAGCCTGCACCCACCTCCGTCCGTGTCCCAGCCTGCACCCACCTCCCGTCCGTGTCCCAGCCTGCACCCACCTCCCGTCTGTGTCCCAGCCTGCACCCACCTCCCGTCTGTGTCCCAGCCTGCACCCACCTCCCGTCCGTGTCCCAGCCTGCACCCACCTCCCGTCCGTGTCCCAGCCTGCACCCACCTCCCGTCCGTGTCCCAGCCTGCACCCACCTCCCGTCGTGTCCCAGCCTGCACCCACCTCCCGTCTGTGTCCCAGCCTGCACCCACCTCCGTCCGTGTCCCAGCCTGCACCCACCTCCCGTCTGTGTCCCAACCTGCACCCACCTCCCGTCGTGTCCCAGCCTGCACCCACCTCCCGTCGTGTCCCAGCCTGCACCCACCTCCCGTCCGTGTCCCAGCCTGCACCCACCTCCCGTCCATGTCCCAGCCTGCACCCACCTCCCGTCCGTGTCCCAGCCTGCACCCACCTCCCGTCCGTGTCCCAGCCTGCAACCACCTCACGTCTGTGTCCCAGCCTGCAACCACCTCCCGTCCGTGTCCCAGCCTGCACCCACCTCCCGTCCGTGTCCCAGCCTGCACCCACCTCCCGTCCGTGTCCCAGCCTGCACCCACCTCCCGTCCGTGTCCCAGCCTGCACCCACCTCCCGTCCGTGTCCCAGCCTGCAACCACCTCCGTCCGTGTCCCAGCCTGCAACCACCTCCCGTCCGTGTCCCAGCCTGCACCCACCTCCCGTCCGTGTCCCAGCCTGCACCCACCTCCCGTCCGTGTCCCAGCCTGCACTCACCTCCCGTCCGTGTCCCAGCCTGCACCCACCTCCCGTCCGTGTCCCAGCCTGCACCCACCTCCCGTCCGTGTCCCAGCCTGCAACCACCTCCCGTCTGTGTCCTGGCCTGCACCCACCTCCCGTCTGTGTCCTGGCCTGCACCCACCTCCCGTCTGTGTTCTGGCCTGCACCCACCTACACATCTCCCGTCCGTGTCCTGGCCTGCACCCACCTACCCACCTCTGTGTCCTGGCCAGCACCCACCCACCTCCCGTCTGTCCTGGCCGGCACCCACCTACCCACCTCCTGTCCGTGTCCTGACCTGCACCCACCTCCCGTCCGTGTCCTGGCCTGCACCCACCTCCCGTCCGTGTCCTGGCCTGCACCCACCTCTCGTCCGTGTCCTGGCCTGCACCCACCCACCTCCCGTCTGTCCTGGCCTGCACCCACCTCCCGCCCGTGTCTTGGCCTGTACCCACCTCCCGTCCGTGTCTTGGACTGCACCCACCTCCCGTCCGTGTCCTGACCTGCACCCACCTCCCGTCCGTGTCCTGGCCTGCACCCACCTCCCGTCCGTGTCCTGGCCTGCACCCACCTCCCGTCCGTGTCCTGGCCTGCACCCACCCACCTCCCGTCTGTCCTGGCCTGCACCCACCTCCCGTCCGTGTCCTGGCCTGCATCTACCTCCCGTCTGCTATATATAAATGGCCGTTTCCTGACAATAGTAAAGAAACTGCGTTTTTGTTCTTGAAGATCTTCGTTTATATTTTGATAACGCCTCAGCCTATCGGCCACAAATTTTCAACTCCCGTGTATTGTAACAAGGGAAAGGTTTATAAAACTGTTGGTATTGTAAGGGTTGTCATCTGCTTTATTTTACATAGACGCTTCTCGATTTTAGTTTCAGTGCTAGAGCTTGAGAACGCTTTTTCTGATCGGCTTCAAATTTTCAAAAATTGTGTATACTACTTATAAGAAGGTTGGGATTATTATTATTATTTTTGCATGTTGGTATCCATTTCCCCTTTTTTAATTTTTCAGTATTTTCTATCGTGAATTAACTTGAGTGTCTTCTGAAGAGCATAAGTCTTTAATGTCTGCTGCTGCATCTTATGGAAAGAATGAGTTTTTTTTTTTATTTAGGCTGTGTAGGTGCAAATTTGACAGTTTACTAACATAGTTAATAAACTCGGAATTGCTGGATTTTGTGTGATACCTGAATAATGAGTCTTCTGGTCGTCTTCAAACCTTTAGTGCTGGTGAGTTTTTCTCAAAAGAAACTTTGCACTAATTTTGAGTCATGCAAGTTTTAATGGGCCAGCTTTATTATACGAAGTGGTTTTCATGCAATAACTGAAGAATGACTCTTCTGGTCAGCTTCAAACCTTAAAATCGTGTGAATTATATTTAGCGAAAGGTTTGGATTGATTTGGGCTGCATAGTTGCCAATTTGCCAGTTTTATTAGTGAAACTGAGAAAATTAGTATTGATTTTCACTAGATAATTTGTGGATGCCTTATCCGATCGGCTTCAAACGTTCAACGCCGATAACTTAAGAATGTAACTTGTGTTTGTGTGGCTCCGGTTGCTAGCAAACTCGGCTCACTGAATTCCGTGGTTCGATTCCCAGGACGGGTGGAAACATTATAACGTGTTACCTTAAGACACCTACTGTCCATGTTCACCTATCAGTAAAATAGGTACCTGGGTGTTAGTAGACTGATGTGGGTCGCATCCTGGAGACAAAATTGAACTAATTTGCCCGAAATGCTTTGCATAACAAGGGGCTTTCTGTTGATGTCAGCTAGGCCTGTATATTGTACATGTAGTTGTAGAAATAAATTTTATTATTATTATAATATAATAATATAATATAATAACTTTATTTACTACAAGTATATGTTATACAGACCATAGCTGACATCAATGACATACTACTATATAGAAAGCCGCTTGTTATGCTGAGCATTTCGGCCAAATTAGGTCAGTGTCCCAGGATGCGACCCACACCAGTCGACTAACACCCAGGTACCCATTTTACTGATGGGGAACATAGACAACAGGTGTAAAGAAACACGCCCAATGTTTCTACCCTGGCTGGGAATCGAACCCAAACCCTCGCCGTGTGAAGCGAGAGCTTTAGCCACCAGGCCACCAGAATCCCTTTATTATTATTATTATTATTATTATTATTATTATTATTATTATTATTATTATTATTATTATTATTATTATTATTATTATTATTATTATTATTATTATTATTATTATTATTATTATTATTATTATTATTATAGTTGTTTTGGGGGATATATTGGTCATTATGCATAACTAGAGAATTATTATTTTTAATAAACTTTCAAATTGGTGTTGATGTGTAAATGCCGATTTGCCATTTTTATTGAAGAAATTGAGGCACTATTAACTTCCATGCGTAAACCTGCGCAAGCCTCTTCTGACTGGCTTCAAAACTTCAATGTTTACATTTAACTTCATTAGATACCTATGCCGCACTCTGGACTGTTCTGTTTTGTTCAATGAGGTAGAGTGGGCTAGGCTTAGAAGATACGGGATGCCTTTCTCGGATATTGCAGCGATTGAAACTCAGTTGGACGCAGTGACACTTTTGTACAGTTCAGAACTTTAATTAAAGAAAAGATTTCCATTTAATAAATGTACAGCACTGCATGTAAGGTCTTTATCCACAGCTCAACAGTCACCGTACCAGTTACCAACCCCCAGCTGGGACAACTGTTAACATCATTTAAATTATGACTTAAACATTTTAACAGACTCAAACATTGTCCCAATAATATTTTTTACTGTAAAATATATTTTTTCTTTACTCCCGTCTGTTATATTCCCCGACACTGTACAGAAACTCGTTCAACATTTTTATCTAACCTCCCGCCGTGTTTGCATAGTATTTTTATAATCATGGGGGAAGCGCCAAATTTTTCTATAATAAATTTGGTTTAAATGTTGGTAAAATTAATTTGCTTAGTGAAATCTGGAACAAAATAGTTTTTTTTTTAGCAAATGTTGCAATTGTTGACACGGCGCTTGCAACCTGCGGAATAACTCACATGCTGCTGTTAGCTTCATGATTTAAACATGTTTCTCTTTATATAGGCAGCAGCGTTATTATTGCGTAGGGTGTGTGGAAATTACTTCCAAGCTGGAATGTATATAATATATATATAAATGTCTACTTTAGCTCAGCATATAAATTTTAGGTTTAACGTATTGATGAATAAGACCACCACTGTATGACCTGAAGAAGGTAAATTTTCAGTCTTATAGATGCAAGGTAACTTTTTACAATGATCATTTATATTCTGTAAGTTACAATAAAATGCTCACACGAAGTAAAGTTGTATTACGTTATATATTAGTCGTAACAGAACGGAAGTGAAACAATACAAACACGATGTTTAGTCATTAAAGATCTGAAAACGAAAAACAAGGAAATGCTGAATGAGTTAATTTATTAATGAAGACGATAGACAAGGGGCCCTACCACAGGGGCCCTACCACAGGGGCCCTATCACAGGCGAGTCTGTGCTTCAAGCCTGTTTAACTTTGTTCTTAAAAACTAGTATCAGTAATATATTTCTGAATATAAATTAGTCAAAGTGTTCTAAAAAAAATCTTGAGACTTCGGCTACTATTTTATTTTGCATTTTATTGTAGTGTTATAACTGGTTAGTTTTTATTAATGGAGGATAATCTAATCTAGCTAAACCTAATATGACGTCATGAAATCTATAATTCTAAAATACTGATATTTATTTTGGATGAAAGGAAATAAGTGCACATACTTTGAACGTCTTTAATGTATAAGTTTTGAACCTGGGAACTTGGTCACTCCAAATAGGGAAGAAAGGAAAAGAAAGAAATAGCATTGTGCCATATATACAGTGGAGTATACCTGGAAAGGGCTCTGGGGGGGGTCAACGTCCCCGCAACTCGGTGTAAGACCAAGCCTCGTGGTGGATCAGGGTCTGATCAATCAGGCTGTTACTGCAGGCCGCACGCAAACTGAGGTACGAACCACAGCCCAGCTGGTCAGGTGCTGACTTTAGATGCCTGTCCAGTGCCTTTTTGAAGACAGCCAGGGGTCTTTTGGTAATCCCCCTTACGTATACTGGGAAGCAGTTGAACAGTCTTGGACCCCGGACACTTATTGTGTTGTCTCTGTGTACTCGTGGCGCCCCTGCTTTTCATTGGAGGATTGTTGCATCTCCTGCCGAGTATTTTGCTTTCATATGGTCATGGAGTGATTTTCGTGTGCAAGTTTGGTACTAATCCCTCTAGGATTTTCCTAGTGTATATTATCATGTATCTCTCGCCTGCGTTCCAGGGAATAAAAATCAAGGGACTTCAACCGTTCCCAGTAATTTAGGTGCTTTATCGTACTTACGTGTGCCGTGAAAGTTCTTTGTACACTCTCCAGATCACCAATTTCGCCTGCCTTGAAGGGGGCAGTTAGTATTCTAGCCTAGAGAGAACAAGCGATTTGAAGAGAATCATCATGGGCTTGGCGCCCCTAGTTCTGAAGATTCTCATTATCAATCCTATCATTTTCTAGCAGATGCGGTAGATACATTGCTGTGGTCTTCGGAGGTGAGATCCTCTGACATTATCACTCCCAGGTCGTTCACATTACTTTTCGCTCTATTATATGGTTAGAATTTGTTGTGTACCCTGATAGTTTTAACTTCCTCAAGATTTCCATATCTGAGTAGTTGAAATTTCTCTTCATTGAACTTCATATTGTTTTGAGTGGCCCATTTGAAGATTTGGTTGATGTCCGCTTGGAGTCTTGCAGTGTCTTCCATGGAGGACACTGTCATGGCAATTCGGGTGTCATCCGCAAAGGAAGACACGGAGCTATGACTTATATCTCTGTCTATGTCAGATATGAGGATGAGGAATAGGATGGGAGCGAGTACTGTGCCTTGTGGAACAGGTTTTCACCGTAGCTGCCTCGGACTTTACTTTGTTTACTATTACTCTTATTCCTTTACACGCATTTTGTGGTCGCACTTGTCGAAGGCTTTTGCAAAGTCTAAGTATACTACATCTGCATTTTGTTTATCCTCTATAGCATCCAGGACCTTGTCATAGTGGTCCAGTAGCTGGGACAGGCAGGAGCGACTTGCTCTAAACCCGTGTTGCCCTGGGTTGTTTAATATAATTGATGGGTATCTAGGTGGTTGGTGATCTTGCTTCTTAGAACCCTTTCAAAGATTTTTATATGGGATGTTAGTGCTATCGGTCTGTAGTTCTTTGCAATTGCCTTACTGCAACCTTCGTAGAGTAGGGCTGTCTGTTGTTTTTAGTGAGTGTGGGATGACCCCAGTGTCCATCCTTCCTATCCATAGAATGCTGAAGGAACGTGAAAGGGGCAATTGCAGTTCTTGATGAACACGAAGTTCCAAGAGTCTGGGCCTGGGGCAGAGTGCATGGGCATGTCATTTATTGCTTTTTTAAACTCTTGTGGTGTTAGGATAATATCATAGATTTTTGAGATGACAAAATTTTGGGTCTCGTTCATAAAGAATTCATTTAGATTGTCGACCCTTAGTCTGGAGAATACAAGTCTGGGAGATGGTCAATTTAAGTCGTCAAATCATCTAGTTGTCGTTATTCCCACAAAGGTACCTTGATACTGACCCATCCTTCCATTCTTTGGATCAACTCTATCTCTGTCCCCAGGTGTTTTATGACTCCTCTTATTTTAGTACTACCCAGTGAATGCAGTCCAATTGCTGTCACGCAGCATCATGGACCAGTATCATGTGCAGTATTGATATCAGTGGCGGCACCAAGGGAGCACTGGAGCCCAAAAATTCTCTCAGCCCTCCAAGCCTCCCCAAATAAAAATAGAAATAATAACGCTGCTTCAAAACAAGTCTCCTAGTCCTCCCCCGTTCCAATCAGACAGCCACCCCAAAGATCCCACCCCCCATGTATAGAAATACTGGCACCGCCCCTTAATGTATTTCCCAGCTTTTTGTTGTATTGTGTTGGAAGTAGCAATTAAGGATCCTTTAATACAGTAGCGTCAATCCCTGTTGTATTTTCTGTAGATAAATTCTGTATTGCTCCAATGCACGTTAGGTCTGTGTTCGATAAAGTAAGTGTTGCTGGTGTCATCCAGGTTACACGTACAGTAGATTTGCTTTATAGGACCCCTGTAAAAAGATTCCTCTTCATTTCTCCTACGTAGATTTTGTTGCATACCTTGCAAGGAAATCATAACCATAATTTTTAAAGGGGTAGACCGGTAAGCCAGTGAAAGGCTAAAGTCAGATGACCAAAAGCTCCAGTTGCGAGTCATCGTATGACTAAGTCCAGCGTCAGGAAACACTTGTTTCCTGACAAACCTTACCTAACCTAACACTACGTGGAATGGTGTATACTTTTGCTTCACTGTTGGGTTGGTCTTAGAAATCTCTTCCTGGTGAGGTTTCTGATGGAAGACTTGGCCGTGTCAGCTTCATGGTGAACAATAAAGAATCAGTTTCTCAGTAGAAACTTTGTTGGTAGAGATGAGCGTAGTCTTGTATAAAGGAGGAAAGTGTATTATTACAATCAAAACTAAGCTCTAAACCAACAAAGGTTATACAGCGCCGCAGGGTGAGATGCGCTCTAGATGAAATATGTGAAGATCAGAGACCAGTGAAAGGTTAGCAATAGTGGGGAGCTCTAAAGGGAAAATATAATTAAAGTTGGTGTAATAAGGCAGTTGCTGACAGTCAGAGGGAGTCTGCATGTAAGGTGGGGCTTTCAGCCAGGAGGTCAGATACAGAAAGTGCGCGAGGGCAATGACGACATCGGAAATATATTCTGTGTGTCTGTTGATAGACAGGATAGTCTGTTAAGAGATGGTGAACTGACAACTGAACTTGAAAGATTCTCACAGAGCGGTGTTGAGCTGTATGTCACCTGTTCACCAGTAAAATACGATAAAAAAATTATTATTTTGCTGTGGAAACTTTTCGGGTCACTCGAGTTCCACAGGGTAAGTGAGCCGTTAGGAGCCTTAAACATACCGTGGATCGGCCCTCGGAGTTCAGGAACCCACACACCCTACCAAAACATACCCACATTCGAGTTGACGAAGATAACTATTATGTATATTTTAATTGATAGATTTATTCACCTAAGAACACCTAGGCAAGTTTGTACAGTTAGAAACTAATAGTAGGATTATTGAGGCAACGTTAGATATTAATACTGTAGCTCTAGCGCCCTAATATAGGTAGTTATAAGCCTTAAATAGGAACATTAGATTATATTAGCTAACGAGAACTAGCAGCTCCACACTTGAATCTAAGCGGGAGAGAGCGCTAGTCCTCCTTCTTGACTTGGACACCGTGGTGTTAACAGGGAACTAAGAGCAAAAGAGCTCGGTCCCCCACGTGTCTTCAAAATACTTGCCTGGGAACCAAGAATCACAGAGGCTTCCCGACGTACTGTGGACTCGTCTCTGACCCAGGCCCCCGCAGTAAGATAATATACTCTGCATTTCTCTTAGTATAGCTGGCCGGCGATATTCGGAGTAAGGTGGGTTATGAGCGGGCGAAGGCCCACTATAAGGTAATAATTGTGGGCAATCCCCCTTAAGTATTAGTCTAGAAGCTAGTGTTACTTACTGCATATATTGCTTAAGGGACATCCTAGGAACCAGGGAACTCTGAGGTGCAGGCAGGACACTAATTACCCCATCTTTTGCAGACAAAGTTTCTCCACTGCACATGGTGTTAGGAGGGGGTTATATATAAGGAAGACAAGGACTCACATAGCCACCTTTTTCAAGTAAGTAAACCCCCTTCCAGTATTGTGTAGGCAGTGTGGATTCCCCTTACTGCAATTAGCTAGAAATTTGTACCATAGCCACTTGTAAGTCTGAGAGAAGTGTCTCAGAGTGTCGCTGTCAACAGTGCTTGCCCAGAGTGCAGCTTACAAGGAGGCAGTCTCAAAACAAGTTTCTATATTTGCAAAGGTTGTGTAATTTACATATTATAAAATGCTGAAGTACAAAAAAGCCGCTAATATGGCTGAGCATTTCGGGCAGTAGAAAATGCAAGATACGCATCCGTTATTAGGACACTTATTAAAGAGAAGTTCCATCCTTCGGTCCTGTTATATAAAGGTTTTGAAGCCAGTGTTGGTCCCGTAGTACAATGCCTTGAGCTCGACTCACTCAGATAAGTTGTGAGAGGTAAATTTGGGCCTAGATGTAAGAGAATGGGTCTGTACGGTAAGTGTGGACCATATAAAAAAAATCCTGCAGCATGCAGTGCATAATGAAAAAAAATGCGACCGTGTTTTTGGTTTAAAACAGACTTTGCGGTGTATTTTCGAATGTTTTTTGTGATTGTATTCTCAGTTTCTTGATCTCTTTTGATAGAATAAGATAATGTACTACAATTGCATGTAGTGGTAGTGTAGGTGGTAGTGTAGTGGAAGTGTAAGTGGTAGAGTAGGTGGTAGTGTAAATGGTAGTGTAGTGGTAGTGTAGGTGGTAGTTCTGTTGCAACAGGACCCATAGACACGACACAAGGCACGAAAATCTCTATGACATTCCCCGAGTCCAGCTAAACCTTTGCAAAAATTTGATGTACATAAAAGTGCCTTGAACCTGGAACTCCCTGCCTTTAAACACTAGAACTGCAAACTCAACAACAATTTTCAAAATTACTGTTAAAAAACATCTCGTCTCCCTAAAATACCACATCATCAACTAACCAATGAAAACCACCCAATTCTCTCCTTTGTATTATGAAAACACTCAAAACATCATAAACTTACTCTCTTTATTTGTTACTCTCCCATAATTTACACCTACACCCACCTAAATGACTGTAAACCTAAAATTCCTAATATAGCTATTGCCTATTAAATCTTAAGTTAGTCCCTTTAAATCTGAAGATAATCTTTTGATAGAATAGAATATATATTACAGAAATAAAGATGATTTTGAATAGTTTCTGGAATGAAAGTAGCTTCAAATTGAACTTAAAGTAGCGGAAATGTTCGATTTTTGCCGATATTCCAGAATACACAAATGACGTCACGTGTCCTATACGCGTCCAGCTTGCCAGTCTAATACGCATTTAGAAATGCAGTGACATTATTATTATTACTTATTACGATAATGCAGTACTCTGCATTGCAGTAAATCTTCTCTTTTTTTTTAATAAAAATTCAAAATGGAAAGCAAGCATAATATAAGAGGGACCTGGAGACGTGACTAAGAAACAGAGGAACTGTTTTTTAGTGCCAGGAATGTCCATATTCTTTATTCTGGACCTTATTTTTAAACAGGCATTGCATTTTTTAAATTTTGTGTAAAATTAGCTAAATTGCCTATTTTTGATCACTTTAATGGATAGTTGAAACAGGCAAATGGGCGGTTTCTTGTACTCAATCGGTAGAATAGAAGGAATACTATCGAAACTGCTATGAGTTTGGTCGACTGGAACAATGGAATTGCCAAAAATATGGCACAAAGTTGGCGAAATCGCTGATGCGTAAATATCGCAGAGACCGCTGACTGCGAGCGTAATTCCTTAAGTTTTTCATCAAATTTCGTACTTTTGGTTTCATTACCTTCGGAAAAAGATTCTCTATCATTTTATAAGATAAAATATTTTTTTGAAAATTCTTCGACCCTGAGAGCAAGTTTGAGATCAGGGGTCTCGACCCTGAAAGGGCTAGATGATGTATTGGGCCAGATGATGCTTGATACGCTTCTTCTAAGATCATAAAACTGCCTGTGTTTGTAAGCAATGGTGTTGGTAGTAGAGATGAGAGCAGATTCTAAACGTGTGATGCTGGTCTTATTCCTTTACGAAAAGTTTTAAATTTTGGAATTTCATGTCATAATTGTGGATGTTGCAGTGCATGGTGCTTGCAGGTATTGTTTAAATTGACCTGCAAGAGCTTTTATGTTGACTGATACATTATTTAAAGGCTCCTAGGCGTTCTATACACTGCAATTTCCTAAAATAGGAACTAAATATTTACTATTATTATATTTATGAGCAGAGCTGTAAACCTGTAGAGGCCATACAGTATCCAGGGAAATGGAAAGCCATCAAGTTTGAGTAAATAAAGGAAGGTTATGTTCAGTTATTTGGATTGAGTCCCTCATTGGCATTTAAGAACCTCCATTTAGAAAAGGAATTAAAGTAAACTCAGTATACCGTAATGGATATGCACCTTTTGGTATTTATCCACTGGCATAACCCTTTAATGATCCCATAATTCTGTTAATGCACCACGAAACCTCAAAATTAACCAGCATGTAAATGTACCATAGAACCATGGGCTTTCCACAAAATTCATATTATTTATAAAATGCCGTCCACTACTTTTAGCTATAATTTCCAGTATTAGTGCTGGTGTGTGATTTTTTTTTTTTTTTTTTTTGTAAATTTGAGATTGTTTCATTACTAATGGATTATATGTTTTCTCTCTCAGGGTTAATGGTACACATATTTTCGACTCTCAGTTTACATGCTTACAATGCCTCATGGTTGCTTAACTTTGTCTTTTATGTAATGTGGCACCTTTACTCTGACAAAGCAGAGATGAAACACCATGCCTCTCGTGAAAACTGCCTGTTTTCACTACTTTGAAGAGAAGGTCGGAAATCAGGACAAGTTGTGAATACCTCATCATTGTTGTGTGACTGGTGAGTGGTTTATATGCCATTTGCAGTCCCAATGGTATAAGGAACTGAAAGATCACAGTTTTATTTTTTTCTATATCACAAGTGTGTTGGGATTCTCGCCAAAAAACAAAATCCAAAATAACATATCCAGATATTCCTTCTCCAATCATTATTATTATACTCAAAACTAAGCGCTAAACCCCCACCAGGGTCATACAGTGCTGCTCCTGCGGTCAGACCAGTTGAACATTGAGGATCTTCCTGTTCTGGTACTACCATCCTGTAAAGCTATATTTTCCTGGGATAATAAAACCACTAATTCATATTCCCAGTTTGAACTTGCTATAGTTGACATCCAGGAGACACATCTAGGAACTGGGTGACCTTAATAATCTTGGTGTTATTTTAATTTATCCAAGGAACAGTTAGAGCTACTTGGGTCAAGATTGTGCCAATTGGAATATACTGCACCCAGACACAAGAATCAGTCTAGAAAGCAACAGAAAAGCCTAGGAACTTTAAACTGGAAGAATCAGTTACTGCAGCACTACTAGGTCTGCCCTTAGCTCTTGCTAGAGGCTTGAAAGAAACATAAAACAATGCAAAAAATTGTCACTCTGAGAAGTTTGAGTAGAAAATCTGTGGTGACCTAAAAATTGTAAGCTTATACTGGAATTGCAAAGTGGATTGACAAAGGCACAGTACTTGCTCCCATCCTATTCCTCACTCATATCAGACATTGACAGGGATATAAGCCACAGTGCTGTGTCTTCCTTTGCAGATGACACCCGAATCTGTATGACAGTGTCCACCGTTGAAGACACGGCTAGACTCCAAGCAGACATAAATCAAATCTTTAAATGGGCTGCAGAAAACAATATGAAGTTCCATGATGAGAAATTTCAATTACTCAGATACGGAAAACGTGAAGAAATTAAAATCTCATCGGAGTACAAAACTAATTCCAACCACACAATAGAGCGAAAAACTAATGTCAAAGACCTGGGAGTGATCATGTCAGAGGATCTCACCATCAAGGACCATAACAAAGTAGCAATTGCATCTGCTCGAAAAATGACAGGATGGATAATGAGAACCTTCAAAACCAGGGATGCCAAGCCCATGTTGACACTTTACAGATCGCTTGTTCTATCTAGGCTGGAATATTGCTGCACACTAACTGCACCTTTCAAGGCGGGTGAAATTGCTGACCTTGAAAATGTGCAGAGAACCTTCACCGCACGCGTAAGTGCGATAAACCACCTCAACTACTGGGAACGCTTGAAGGTCCTAAATCTGTACTCTCTAGAACGCAGGCGGGAGAGATACATTATTATATACACATGGAAAATTCTCGAGGGATTAGTACCAAACTTGCACACAAAAATCACTCCCTACGAAAGCAAAAGACTCGGCAGGCGATGTAACATCCCCCCAATGAAGAGCAGGGGTGCCACTAGCACGTTGAGGGACAACACAATAAGTGTAAGGGGCCCAAGATTGTTCAACTGCCTCCCAGCATACATAAGGGGGATTACCAACAAACCCCTGGCTGTCTTCAAGCAGGCACTGGACAGGCCCCTAAAGTCGGTACCTGACCAGCCAGGCTGTGGTTCGTACGTTGGACTGCGTGTGGCCAGCAGTAACAGCCTGGTTGATCAGGCTCTGGTCCAACAGGAGGCCTGGTCACAGACCGGGCCGCGGGGGCGTTGACCCCTGGAATTCTCTCCAGGTAGTACTGCTGCTGCCTGTACCTGTGGTACAATTGAGATGCATTCAACGAATAAGGCCAACTCTAGAATCGTATGAGGCAGGGTTTACCTACCTAAGGGAGAAGTTTTCCAAAGTTAGTGACACCAAACTGAAAGAAGGTATCTTTGTCAGATCTCACACAGGGAAGTTATAAAA
>WNWK01029336.1:0-24508 GCA_009830355.1 Cherax destructor | reverse complement strand
CTCATGTGATAGAATGGATGATATATTACAGAAATAGAGATAATTTTGACTGGTTTCACGATGACAAGTACCTTGAAACTGAGCACAAAGTAGCAAAATGTTTGATTTTGGCCGATGTTCAAGAGTAAACAAATCACACCATGCGTCCAATACACATCAACTGGCGAGTCTAATATTCTTGCACAAGTGCGCTGATATTATTTATACCATTTTTACAATGATGCAGTTGTATACATAACAGTAAATCTTCTATTTTTGTGAGAATAAAATTCAAAATGGAAAGCAAAAGTAATGTAAGAGGGGCCTGGAGACATGACTAATGAACAGAGAAGATGTTATTTTAGTGCCAGGAATGTCTGCCTTGTTTATTATGAACCCTATTTTGAAATTGGCATCGTTTGAAATTTGTGTGAAATTGGCCAAATTGCCATTTTCTGACCACTATTTTGGTTAGTTGAAATTGGTAAATAGGCGGTTTCTTGTACTCAATCGATAGGAGAAATGGAGTTCTAGCGAAATAGCTATAATTTTAGTAGACTGAAACATTGGAATTTTTCGAAAATAGGGCTCAAAGTGGGCGAAATCGCCGATGCGTAAACGTCATGGATACCGCTAACTTCGCGAAAGCATAATTCCGTTAGTTTTCGATCAAATTTCATAATTTTTGTGGCGTTATGATTGGAAAAAGATTCTCTATCATTTTATAAGATTTTTTTTTTTTTTTTTTTTTTTTTTTTTTTTTTTGAAATTCGTGGAGCCTGAGAACGAGTTTCAGAGAGACCCCTTGGACCCCCAAAGGGTTTAAGGGAAGTGACTGAGCCACATGCAGATTCATACACGTTTTCTCTGATGCTGGACCAGAGAAAACGTTGTTTTCCCTCCACCCGGCTACCACACCTCATAAACATAAACAAAGCATGTTTATTTGCTATGTAACATGTTTCTTATATAATTTTGAAGAAAATATCATAGATAGAATAATGAAAATGTCTATATTGGCATAAAATAAAACATTTAATGTGCCCAAGAGTGATTATTATTTTGTTTTAGTATTATTACTATGGCGTTAAGACTAGAGGGACACTCTTAGTGATTTTAATGTGTACCTGCATGCCAGCACAGTGTGTAAGAATATTTAGGTACAGGTACACATAAGTATAATTATCAGAGTACAGTGGTCTCTCTTTCGTGCATCTCCAAACTCGAACATTTATGTAAGTGTATTTTCAAGTGCTGTTGCAAGTGTATTTTAGGGGTCTGAAATAGACTAACCTACGTGACATTATTTCTTAAGGAAGTAAATTCGTTCGGTAATGGCACTTGAGCAGCATTCTGGAACGAATTTTCGGCGAAAACCGAGGGACCACTGTACATATAAAATATTCAATAACTTCAAAACACTTGAAATTTTGGAAAGTTTCCAGACATAATAGAGAGATGTGCTCACAAAGAATGTAAACAAACAAGAAGGGGCGTGCCATATTAGAAAGACCGCTCGCCGTATAAAGAATTTTGGTCATACACGGGACCCCTGCTATTCGAATGGCTCGGCAATAGAACATATCGTCATTAGAACAAGAAAATCGATATCGCCATGCGAACAAAATATCACGATTCAAACAAGTGCGTCCGAGACCTGTCCGCCCAGGCGCTTGGGTGCCTCACCGCTCAGGCGTGGAGAGCCAGTCCCGCGTTGTTTACACTCAAGAGAACAATACCCTGCACGCTCATCCAGACATTTCACACTTAATTATAATTGTTTGGAGTTTGTTCATTAAGTGCTAGGCAGTGGTGGTAAAGGCAGTGGTTGAGGCAGTGGTAGTAGAGGCAGTGGTGGTAGAGGCAGTTATGGTAGAGGCAGTGGTTGAGGCAGTGGTAGAGGCAGTGGTGGTAGAGGCAGTGGTAGAGGCAGTGAGAGGCAGTGGTAGTAGAGCCAGTGGTGAGAGGTAGTGGTAGTAGAGGCAGTGGTGGTAGAGGCAGTGATTGAGGCAGTGGTAGTAGAGGCAGTGGTAGTAGAGGCAGTGGTAGTAGAGGCAGTGGTAGTAGAGGCAGTGGTGTTGTGTGGGTCTTGGGAGAGATATTTAGGTAGACATAGACACTCCTTGTAGGATGGTTACGGTATATTTACGGTATCAGTAGGAGAGAGTCCAGCCACGTCTGTCCAGTTATAGGTCTGTCGCTACTGAGGGTGGTACGCCTATGTGAGGCTGTGCACATGCGCTGAGCCTCTGACGTCAGCGGGTATCGTGACGTCACACGCAAAGGGACCAGCTATATAAGTGGGATGAATGCTGAATGCTGGTACACTACACAAGTGTACATATGATACTGACACGACAGTGGTAGTAGAGGCAGAGGTGGTAGAGGCAGTGGTTGAGGCATTGGTGAGAGGCAGTAGTAGTAGAGGAAGTGGTGGTGGTAGACCTAAAGTCGGTGCCTGACAGCCAGGCTGTGGTTCATACGTTGGACTGCGTGCAGCCAGCAGTAACAGCATGGTTGACCAGGCTCTGATCCAACATGAGGCCTGGTCACAGACCGGGCCGCAGGGGCATTGACCCTTGGAACTCTCTCTCCAGGTAAGAGGCAGTGGTGAGAGGCAGTGGTGGTAGAGGCAGTGGTGAGAGGCAGTGGTGGTAGAGGCAGTCTTAATGTAGAGTGCGAGGTGAGTAAACAAGATTAAATGAAGGTTCGGGAGTTTTGTAAACAAACCAGTTGTTGTTGTTGTTACCATCCTGGACACGTATGATTTCTGTTCACTCCGTCAAGCCGACTGGAAGTGATCTAATGCAGTTAGCATTACAAACTCCGTTTTCTCTTATACTAACACGTCTGAAGGAGGAAAGAATGGGAAGATGTTTTCATACCTAGACCAAATATGCCCGCCACCACCATCCTCCCCAGCCACCACATTTGTAATGACATACATATTTTATTCATTCTAGTGTGTATATCAGGTTTTTATGTTATTTATATTGTTTATTATGTCATATTAGATGAATTGTGATAGATAAATAAGCTGTCGAGTTGATAATAGCTTCATAGTGAAGTACTATTTTGTCATGCCTCCTGACAGCAGGAATGGTTTAACCCTTTGGGGGTCGACAGGCATTCTGAGGAAAGTGTTCCTGGGGTCGAAAAATATTCGGAAAAAAAAAATTATTTTTTCTTATGAAATGATAGTTTTTTTTCTGAATCTAAATAGCTAAACAAAAAATTTTTGCGATCAATACTTAAGGAGATATGGAGGCTTCAAGTTGACCCAAAATGATCCGGTGACAGCAACATCGGCGACTTCCGGTTGGCCGGAATTTTTTTTTTTTTTTTTTTTTTTTTTTTGGTTATTTTCTTATGAAATTTAATTTTTTTTTTTTTTTCAAATACTGTAACTTTTATGGACTGTGAGACCAATATAAGTGCTGTTTTTCAAATATTCACTCGCTATTTCTTATAAAATAATGCCACAAAGTTTGTTATCACTAGTTTGTTTACAAAACATATTTACAACAATGTACAATGTACAATTATGTTTGTAACTATTGTTCAATCATATATATACACATATTGAGTCACTGCAGATGTTTCTAGAAGTTCTGCAGCCTGTGGAATCTCTGAAACATGGTTCCATGCACAATGGTGTTTCACATTCCCACACATAAAACGAGTGTCTTTGTGTTGCTGTGGGCGTCTTTTGTATGTGCACAGACATAACACCTCTTCTGAGCCTTTTTCTTGCAAGCAGTAGCAGGCAGTTTTGTTAGGAAGTGTTCACCACCAAGCCTCAGACGAGAGGGTAGTTGTTGGTAATTTCGTGGGCGGTTTTCTATTGCAGGTGGTGTTTCTTGGTACTTGGTGATTATTTGCCTGATAACAGACAAACAAAATTCGCCATATGGTGGTTTGTTTCTGGTCTTCAACTTATAAACATTATAAGCATTGAGCATGGAAATGTCCAGAATGTGAAAAAAGAGTTTTATGTACCACTTATAACTCTTTCTAACACAATCAGCAAACCCAATCTGCATGTCACATTTGTCCACTGAACGCATATGGAGAGTGTAGTCCATCACAGCTGCAGGTTTTAGAATGGGTTCATCGGTCTCTCTATTCACCCTGCCACTGTCTGCCATTTCATTAGGGTAAATTGATGACAACAGTGTGACATCTCGTTTGTCATGCCACCGAAATGCCATGATATCATTGGCAGCAAACGCCTGCACCTCACCTATACGAGTGCCTGCACTGAATCTAGGCATATGCTTACGATTTGCATGCACTGTACCGCACACATCTGTCAAGTTCACTTGCAAAAATCACTGAGGGAGGGGCTTGTGTACCAGTTATCAGTATATAATATATGCCCCTTGCCAAGATATGGTTCCATCATTGTTCTAACCACATCACCAGAGATACCCAGTAACTTCCTGGTATCTTTCAATGTATTACTTCCAGTGTACACAATAATATCCAATACAAGACCACTGTAGCAATCACAAAGCACAAACAACTTTATACCAAAGCGTTTCCTCTTGCTTGGTATATACTGCTTGAATGACAGTCTACCTTTGAACAGAAGCAGTGACTCGTCAATAACAAGCTTCCTGAAGGGATAAAAATACATATTGAACTTCTCTTTCAGATACAGAAACACATTCCTAATCTTATATAACCTGTCAGTTCTGTCAGGCCTGGTTTTGTCTGAAAAATGCAACATGCGTAGAAGTAGCACAAATCGATTCACTGGTATAATATCACTGAAAGATGGTGTTGCAATCAATCTGTCTGTTGACCAATATGATTTGATACGGTGCTTATAGACATGCGGCATAAGCATTATTGTGGAAAAGAAAAGATACATCTCTGCCACAGTTGTCTCCTTCCACTGGTGTAGACGTGATTTTGGTGAAAGAATCGTGTTTGCCATTGTGTAATCGAAGTATCTGTTGCTTTCTCTGATAATAATGTCTATCAGGGGTTCGTCAAAGAATAACTGGAAACATTTCAGTTCAGTGGCAGTGTTCCCAAGTGGACAAGATGGGCGTAATCCACTGTGACTTTCATCAAACTGATGGGGATTGGGAATAAAATTATCAGCTTCCTGCCAATCCCAGGTGCGGTCTGCTGGTGGGTACTGGATATTTACAGGTGGTTGTGGGGGTTGTGGAAGTGGAGGTTGTAGTTGTGGGGGTTGGTGGGTGGGTGAGGGTTACCTTTGTTGTAACTGAGCTGAGTCAGCGGCGTGGGTGCCAGCATGGTCCACTGCTGGTGCCTGCCGCGCCGCACCACCACCACCACTACCAGTTGCATGCACATTTCTCATACCAATTAAACGCTATCATCATTTTCACTATCACTTCCTGTTGTACGCCCACGGGATGTACTCCGAGATGTACTCCTAACCCTTGGAAGAGCATATGGCACCTACCAGAGCGCATATACCGTCGTATATACTGACGCTTCACTGGTGAATATTCCTCTTCACTCGCGCTACTGGAACTATTTCAAGGGCTTGGAGTTCATAGTCACTATCAGTATCATCACCATTGCTCACATCTGAGTCTGGGACATTAGAAAATAGGAGTTTCCGCTTTCGTTCTGGTACAACTGGCCATGAACAAGACGCCACAGCACCAGAGGTTTACGGCTGTTGGTCGTCTGGGTTTTCCTCACTTATACCGGTATTATGGTCACTAATTTCGGTCACAAACCTTGAAAGTCACCTTCACTAACACCCCCATCACTGTTAGAACTGTCACTGATGAATAAAAGTGTCCCAATTCGCTGAGGAGTAAGGTGTTTCTTGCTGCGAGGCATGGTGAGAAGGTGTACTGAAATGGTGTTCCCACAATGCACCACTGGGTGCCCGATTTTCCTACTGCGCACACTGACCGCGCAGACCCATTCTCTCATCCCTAGGCGTACCAGCTGTTTCCCGCTTAATTTGAAGCCGCTAGAATTTATGCGTACTAGTACGGCACCAACCCTTCTTGTAAAACGTACTAGTACGGCACCGACCCCAAAAGGGTTAATAGTATTTCCATTATTTCTTATGGGAAATATTAAGTCGCCTTTCGAACATTTCGTGTTAAGAACAAGCTCCTGGAATGGATTATGTTCGAATAGCGAGGTCCACTGTAATTTAAAATCACTGTATTAGCTGAACGCTGTAAGGCGAAACGCCGTAAAGCAGAGCCCTACTGTATACAGTATCAAGAAATTTGTTCAAGATGAGTGAGTTGGAATCATGGAAGAGTAACTGTAAATAGAAATCTCACCCTCAAACTAATTTCATGATAACTCAAGTCACTAGCTAGAATTTTCAAGCACTAGAATTTTTTTTCCCACTGAGGCAGGGTGACCTAAAAGAAAAACGGAAGTTTCTCTTTTAAATTTAGTAATGTATACAGGAGAAGGGGTTACTAGCCCCTTGCTCTCAGCATTTTAGTCGCCTCTACGACATGCATGGCTTGTGGAGGAAGATTTCTGTTCCACTTCCCCATGGAGAAAAGCAGAAATAAACAAGAACAAGAACTAGTAAGAAAATAGAAGAAAACCCAGAGGACTGTCTGTATATAATATATGCTTCTACATGTATATTTATTGTGGCCTAAGTGTAAGTAAGTAGCAAGACATACCTGAAATCTTGCATGTTTATGAGACAGAAAAAAGACATCAGCAATCCTACCATCATGTAAAACAGTTACAGGTTTCAGTTTTACACTCACTTGGCAGACATTAGTACCTCCCTGGGTGGTTGCTGTCTACCAACCTACTACTTAGGCTCTAGAAAATATGTTTAATAATTTAAATGATGATTCAAGCCACAAAAAGTTTTCAAGCATTTTTAGAAAATTTAATTAACATTTCAACTTTACTGCATTTTTTGTATGTGACAGATACACAGTTGACAATCACAGTTCTTCTGTCCCAGATCCATTTTCAGTATATTGTGAGTGAAGTATTGTACTTAAGTCCACACTGTGTGGGAAGTGACAGGTCAATCTTGCTGGAAAGTTTTAAAGAATAAGGTAGTGACAGTGCATGAATGCTGGGACCCATAATTACACTAACTATGCATTCCTGTGCCTCAAAGTCATGTATGTACCTAGCTGTACTTCTACAATTTTGAATATGTTGGTGATTGATAACAAGTGCAAGAAAGTTTTTAAAAGAAAGGTGCAAAGTGAATGTATGATTTTCACTGCAGCACAGTTGTCGGGGTTTAGAAGTCAGCTGATGCTGTTTGACCTTACCACCCTGGGAGAAATTCATACAGCCAAGGAATTATAATCTTTAATAAGCCCCTTTTTACTAAATTTTTATTTATTTCTAAATGCATTCATCTTTAGTACAGTGGTACCCGACTTAGGAGCTCCCAACTCGATCAGTTATGTAAGTGTATTTCTGTAAGTGCTTTTGTAAGTGTAATTTTGAGGGTCTGAAACAATAACTAATTTACATTAGCCTTATGGGAACAAATTTGTTTGGTATCGGCTTCAAACAGCCTTCTGAAAGAATTAACCCTTTGGGCACCCCTGGAAAATGATAATTTGAAATGTATTTCAAATGAGTGGATAGAGTAACCCAATGTAAGGATAATGAGCCCATATAATTGAAATTTAAAAAAACTTTTCACTAATTGCCAATATTCAAGGACCGTCACAGGGTCCTGCCCCAAGGGTTCCCAAATTCTGAATTTTGCAAATTTGCAATTGTTAATAAAACACCAAATAAGTATTTTCTATTTTATTATACTAATAGACAATATCAAAAACACAAATGGAATTTGTTTCCAAACATTTTGTATGTATAAAAAATATGAAAGTAACCAAAAAACATGGACACATTGCAAAGGGATAAAACTTTCAAGTCCCATATTCCTGAATTTCCTGGAAAAAACAATCATTCTTGATCACTAATTACTACAATAAATAAACAATTTCTTTCCTTCTTGATGCATAGATTTACCTTGCATACGGCAAAAAAATGAGGATGTGACATGATTTTTCGTTTTGCTGCAATAATTGCATTTTCTGCCTTGGCAGGCCAGTGACCTGCTTTTATCAAACCTATCATTTTGGTCAAACCTCACACCATCAGGCCTTTCTACGTTGGTACTACGGGAGATGGCAAAGGTCATCTGGTTCTGGATCTGAGTCACTTTCCAAAAATGCAGGGGGAAGAACTTCTGTTGGAAGGGTTCACAATGAACAATTTCATTGATCTGGAATGACAATAAGAATGTTCTGTAACCCCAGACCACTACAGAATTCATATATACTAGAAATTTTTATATAAATTTTATTTACTGAAATTTAAAATGTGGCCTAGGGGGACCGTCTGCACGGTCCTCTTTTGTTGCACTTTTTCAATTGCATGGTACACTCATATTATGCATATCTAACTCCTGATATATATCTCAAAATATGCCTAAAGTATTCTTTACACACTGGACAAACAATTAGTACTACCGACATTGTAGAGAGTATAATCACAGTGTATATGAGTGGAACAAGAGCAAAAATTCGGCCTGGGTGACGTAAAGCGGAAGTGTTTACATTTTGGTCTCTCAACCAATGGGAAGCGAGCAGATGCCGGTCTCACTTAGCTGGAGCGACTCACAGAAGGCTTGTGATTGGTCAGATATAGAGAATGGGAACCTAGATGGGCTGGGGAGTAGGATGACACGCGCAAAAACACGTGTTTAGGACCGTCTTGTACACGGTCCTGCCCGGTAAAGGGTTAAGCTCGTAACCGAGGTACCACTGTATATATTTATTTGGTTAGGTTGGTGAGTTCCTAACTGTTAGGTATAATTTGGGAAGGAAATTTGAATTATGTTTACTGATGGTGGTGGTAGCTAATACTGCCTGCCACATTTTTGTACAGGTATTATACAGTGCCACATCAATCCTTTTCACACACACTTGCATATTTACAAGTAACAGCACCCATTGGTATAGTGTTGTAAGGAAATGTGGTTTATGTTTACTGACGATTTCATGTTAAAGCAAGCAGGTGATGGTAGTGGTAGCTTATACTGTCTGCCATATGTTTATATAGGTATTGTATAGGTCCTCATCAACCCTCCCCACACATTAACATGCATGGCACAAGAATGTAGAGTTTTGTTAGTGTCTGGGCCATGTTGGTGTCCTGGGAAGTGAATAGTTAGATGCCAAGGCATAAGCTGCTGTAGCTGCCCACTCTACAGTAGGCTTTTGCCTTGTAGTGACTTCGTGGGCTATATCCACAGATATGGTCTGGTGGGCCCACAGACTGGCAGCAAGTAATACAGAGTTTGGCAGGATGTGGGTGTTTGGCCCTCCTCCTCCAAAAGGAATCATCACTTTGAAAGAAATTCTCTCGATTGAGGACTGGGTGCATATGTACATCTCACCCATAGCCACCTGTTTGCAGGTGCCCTTTCACTTCTGTGTAGCTTGTGGCATGCTGTTGACTGGAACACATTTTAAGTTTTCCTCAGATTAGGCTTTTCCATCTTCATCATGGTTTTTATAATTACTAAGCTGCTTATAATGTCTTTTGACATTAACAGTTTATTTGATTTTAATTGATGCTGGTTATTTTAACTTGGTTTGGTAATATTTACTTGTGTTGAGCATTTATGTTAATAGCTTCATTGTTTGTTAATTTCATCTTTTTTTTTTTTTTTTTTTCGTGTGTTGCATATATGTTTACTACCATGAGTGCTGAGTGATCTACATGGTCAAAGTACATACTTGAAAATATTACAACACTACTACTACATATCCAAATTAAAAGCAGTGACAACTACAATGCAAGATATGAAAAACTTTTATTATGTTTGATTTAAAAAATTTGATTAAAAAAAAAAATCTCATTTAGTTTTTTTTTGAGGTGACAGGTTCAAACCCAATTTTTCCCATTTTTCTTTTAGTCCACATATTACATGTATAATGAAGGTTTTCAGGAATATAACCTACTCTCAATATGATTATTTTTTCCTCAACACACCAGATGTCTCCCACCAAGGCAGGGTGACATAAAAGAAGAAACAAAAAGTTTTTCTTCTTGTTACATTTAGTAATGCAGGAGAAGGGGTTACTGGCCCCTTGCTCCCAGCCTTTTAGTTGCCTCTCATGCATGCATGGCTTGTGGAGGAAAGATTCTACTACAGCATTAAATGTAATTTACCCCCGCTTTTCAGAATGAGACGTCTTGGGTAGTTGCAACAGCAGCAGCTTTGTATTGGCGAGTTGTGGGCAGCGGTAACATGCAGTAGACTGCTTGAGACACACATTGCACCATGCTCCAAGACACATGAAAGATATTCCTCTTATATCTCTTGCTAACATTTTACACAGGTAAGTTATTTTGAGGAACTTTTAAATGTCATTAAAGAAAGGAGGCGGTAATTTCATCCACTGGCAAGGGAGGTATAACATCTTTTAGGAGTGAAGAAGAGCAGGATGTGAGTGTGGGGGAGGTGCATGAGGCATTACTAGAATGAAAGGGGGTAAAGCAGCTGGAACTGACGGGATCATGACAGAAATGTTTAAAGCAAGGGAGGATATAGTGTTGGAGTGGTTGGTGTTTTTGTTTAATAAATGTATGAAAGAGGGAAGGTACCTAGGATTGGCAGAGAGCATACATAGTTTCTTTATATAAAGGAAGGGGACAAAAGAGATTGTAAAAATTATAGGGGAATAGGTTTACTGAGTGCCATGGGTCGTAAGAGGCAATAAAATGCCGGGAGCAAGGGGCTAGTAACCCCTTCTGTATATATTACTGAATGTAAGGGAGAAACTTTCGTTTTTTCTTTTGGGCCACCCCGCTTCGGTGGGAAACGGCCAACATGTTGAAAAAGGAAAAAAAAGTTTACTGAGTATACCAGGTAAAGTGTACGGTAGGGTAATTATTGAAAGAATTAGGGTAAGACAGAGTAGGATTGCAGATAACCAAGGAGACTTTAGAATGGGTAGGGGATGTGTAGATCAAGTGTTTACATTTAAGCATATATGTGAACAGTATTTAGATAAAGGTAGAAGTTTTCATTGCATTTATGGATTTAGAAAAGGCATATGATAGAGTGGATAGGGGAGCAATGTGGCAGATGTTGCAAGTGTATGGAATGGTAGTAAGCTACTAAATGCTGTAAAGAGTTTTTATGAGGATAGTGAGGCTCAGGTTAGGGTGTGTAGTAGAGAGGGAGATTACTTCCCAGTAAAATTATGGGGAATCAAATACAAAATGGGAGTTGACACAGTTATTTTTGCTGATGATACTGTGCTTTTGGGAGATTCCAAAGAAAAGTTGCAAAGGTTAGTGGACGAGTTTGGGAGGGTGTGTAAATGTAGAAAGTTGAAAGTGAACATAGATAAGAATAAGGTGATGAGGGTATCAAACAATTTAGATAAAGAAAAATTAGATATCACATTAGAGAGAGGGAGTATGGAAGAAGTGAATGTTTTCAGATATTTGGGAGTTGACTTGTCAGCAAATGGGTTTATGAAGGATGAGGTTAACCTTAGAACTGATGAAGAAAAAAAGGTGAGTTTGCATTGGAGGTATCTGTGGAGACAAAAACATTATCCATGGACGCAAAGAAGGGAATGTATGAAAGTATAGTGGTACCAACACTCTTATATGGGTGTGAAGCTTGTTGTAAATGCTGCAGCGAGGAGGGCTGGAGGCAGTGATGTCCTGTCTAAAGGCAATGTGTGGTGTAAATATTATGCAGAGAATTTGGAGTGTGGAAATTAGGAGGAGGTGTGGAGTTACTAAAAGTATTAGTCAGAGGGGTTGTTGAGGTGGTTTGGTCATTTAGAGAGAATGGAACAAAGTAGAATGATTTGGAGAGCATATAAATCTTAGGGGAAGGAAGGGGTAGGGGTAGTCCCGAAAATGTTGGAGGGAGGGGGTAAAGGAGGTTTTGTGGGTGAGGGGCTTGGACTTCCAGCAAGCATGTGTGAGCGTATTAGATAGGAGTGAATGGAGACATGGTTTTTGGGACCTGACGAGCTGTTGGAGTGTGAGCAGGGTGATATTTTGTGAAGGGATTCAGGGAAACCAGTTAGCCAGACTTGAGTTCTCAAAATGGGAAGTATAATGCCTGCACTTTAAAGGAGAGGTTTGGGATATTGGCAGTTTGGAGGGACTTCTAAACTGTGTATCTGAGCCTCTGTAAAGACAGTGATTATGTATGAGTGATGGTGAAAGTGTTGAATGATGATGAAAGTTTTTTCTTTCTTTTTGGGTCACCCTGCCTTGGTGGGAAACGGCAGACGTATTAAAAAAAAATTATTGATTCCTCAGCTTAGTTAGAATAGCATGTTCATCTTATGATTAGCAGACAGAAAGGTTGAGCTTCCACCACTCCTTGTGTTGAATGACCCACACAGATTTAGCACTTCGCATATATATATACGTATAGTGTACAGTGGACCCTCGGAAATCGAACATAATCCGTTCCAAGAGCTTGTTCTTAACTCGAAATGTTCGAAAATCGAATCAATATTTCCCATAAGAAATAAAGAAAATACAATTAATCCGTTCCTGCTGTCAGGAGGCATGACAAAATAGTATACTACTATGACGCTATTATTAACTCGACAGTTTATTTATCTATCACAATTCATCTAATATGACATAATAAACAATGTAAATAACATAAAAACCTGAAAATACACTCTAGAATGAATGTGGTGGCGGGGGAGGACGGTGGTGGCGGGCATACTTGGTCCAGCTTGAAAACATCTTCCCATTCTTTCCTCCTTCAGACATGTTAGTATAAGAGAAAACGGAGTTTGTAATGCTAACTGCAACAACAACAACAACTGGTTTGTTGACAAAACTCCCAAACTTCACACTCATTCTCTCTCATTTATTCATTTAATCTTGTTTACTCACCTTTTACTCTACATTAAGACTGCCTTTACCACCCTGCCTCTCATCACCACTGCCTCTCATCACCACTGCCTCTCATCACCACTGCCTCTCATCACCACTGCCCTCATCACCACTGCCTCTCACCACCACTGCCTCTCACCACCATCCCTCACCACCACTGCCTCCACCACCACTGCCTCTCACCACCACTGCCTCTCATCACTGCCTCTCACCACCACTGCCTCCATCACCACTGCCTCTCATCACCACTGCCTCTCACCACCACTGCCTCAACCAATGAACAAGCTCCAAACACAATTAATTAATTGTGAAATGTTTGGAAGAGCAAGCGGGGGTAATGTTCACTGGAGGATAAACAAAGCTAGTCTGACTCAAGACGCCTAGGCAGACAGGTCTGGTACGCACTTGTTCAATTAACGGAATGTGTTCAATTACCGAAATCGAATTTGTTGTTCTATTTCCGATTTGTTGAATGAGCTAATTGAGCTCAAAATAGCGGAAATGTTTGATTTTTGCCAATATTCCAGAGTACACAAATGATGTCACTTGTTCAATATGTGTCCAGCTGGCCAGTCTGTATGCATTTAGGAATGCACTGATATTGTTTATACAATAATGCAGTACTTGCATAACAGGTATGACGTTTGGTCATACCTGTCCTAAGCTGTCTGGGAATTAGCGTGGGTGTTACCGAGCACATGGCTAGCTGCAGTGTTTTAGAATCTCAGGTTAAAGTGCTGAAGAAGGAGGTTCTACTTCTTCAGGAGGAAAATGGGAGGCTGAAGCTTCGCCTAGGAGGGTTTGGGAGTGAGTGTGAGATGGTTGGTGCTGGTGAGGAGGAAATGGTTACCAACAGTGGGGTGGCAGCCGCTTTAAGTGGCAAGGGGTTCACAATTCAGGAAGAAGGAAGATAAAGAAGATTAATAGAGAAGATGTGAAGGTAGGGAAATCGATTCTCTGTTCTCCAGGACTAGTGTACTTCAGTGGTTAGTGAGGTTAAAGGTACCACTGACTTCCCTGCTAATCAAGGTAAGAATATTCTGATTGTGGGAGACTCTAGAGATATATGGACTGTGCTTTTTGTAACAGAGATAGGAATGTCAGACAGAGGGTGTGCCTCCCAGGAGCTGGTATTGGTGACATAGTCAGCAGGTTGGATAATATTGTGTCAGGTAATGGGAACAAGCCCATTATCTGTCTTAGTGCTGGTGGAAATGACGTTGGGAAGGGCAGAAGACAGGAGCTACTAGATAAGTACAGGTCAGCCATAGAAGTAGTTAGGTCTAAGGGAGGGATCTCAATCATATGTAGCATTTTGCCTAGAAAGGGAGTGGGCAATGAATGGATGTCTAGGGCAATTGGTATAAATTGCTGGCTAGACAGCTACTGCAAGGAACTTGCAATTCCATTCATTGATAACTGGGATAAATTCTATGGCAAACATGATATGTATGCAAGGGATGGGGTTCATCTCTCTGGGGCTGGAGTGGTTGCATTAGCCGATTCGATTGAGGGGTCATTGGAGACTTGTCTAGGACTTTAAACTGATAGATTATAGAGGTATGGGTGTTTGTGGGAAACAATCAGGCTGTAGTATTAGACCTGGAAACAGCAGATATTACCAGGATACCTCAGGGATATGTTTAAAAGACAATATTCAAAATAAAGTTGCTAGTAAAGGCAAAGCAATTGATCAACAAACAAAAAGAGATAGTAGAGGGCAACGAATGACTAGCTCCCTTAAGGTTTACTATACAAATAGTAGGAGTCTAAGAAATAAGATAGATGAGCTAAGATTACTTGCAAGTGCAGGTACAGTCATCCCTTTTTCGGTTTTAATCCGTTCCAGATGGATCGGCTAAAACCAAAATCGGCGAAAACCAAAACTATTTTCCCCATAAGAAATAATGGAAATTCAATTAATCCGTTTCAGAAACCCAGAAGTTTGGAAAAAAAAATGGGGGGCCTTAAAGATAGATTTACATGCACAAATGAATGAAATGAATGTGGCACTTACCCTTACTGAAGACTGATGGTGTTTGATGGAAGAGAGATAGGAGGGAGAGGGTAGAAACCCTACTTTTGGAAGGGGAATCCCCTCCATAGGACTCTAGGTAACAAGTCCTCATCTGGGGTCACTTCCCTTCTTTGTCTTTTAATCCCACTAGACCAGCTTGTGATTCACTGCACACCTGTGGCACTAAATATCTCTCCAGAGAGCTCTGTATCTGGCGGTTTTTAAAATGTCCCTAAAATGGGACATGGAATTGTCATTGTAAAAGTAGCCAGCACGGATTGCAACATCTTTGTCAGGGTGATGTTCCTCCACAAATGATTGCACCCTACTCCACATTGCACAAATCTCCTTAATCTCTGAAGAAGGCACCTTACATCTTTCTTCCTCCACTGAAGCAATTTCCTCAGATCTGTTTTGTTGTTGTTGCAGCTCAAGCTCTTGCAGCTCTTCAGTGGTTAGATCTTCATTGTGGTCCTCCACCAACTCTTCCACATCCTCTCCATTCACATCCAACCCCATAGAAGTCCCCAATTCCACAATACTTTCCACAACTTCCATAGGCTCATCAGGGTTAGCTTCAAACCCTTCAAAATCCCTCTCTTGTACACAATCTGGCCACAACTTTCCAAGCAGAGTTCATCGTCCTGGAGGTCACTCCCTGCCAAGCTTTATCTATAAGGCCTATGCAATGGAAGATATCAATGACCCTTCCAGAACTCTTTTAGGGTCAATCTAGTGTCTGAGGTTACATCAAAGCACCTTTGAAACATTGCTTTGGTGTACAGTTTTTTAAAGTTTGCAATGACCTGCTGGTCCATGGGCTGGAGGAGAGGAGTGGTGTTAGGAGGCAAGAACTTCACTTTTACAAATCTGAATTCCTTAGACATTTGGTCTTCCAAGTCTTGAGGATGACCAGGAGCATTGTCCATTACCAGGAGGCACTTAAGTGGCAATTTATTCTCCAATAGATATTTCTTCACACTGGGGCCAAACACTTGATTAAACCATTCCAGGAAAATTTCCCTAGTGACCCATGCCTTAGCATTAGACTTCCAAAACACACACAATTTACTCTTGTCAACACTGTATTTGCCGAACACTCTGGGATTTTCAGAGTGATACACGAGTAAAGGCTTCACTTTAAATCCCCACTAGCGTTCCCACATAACATAAGAGTTAGCCTGTCTTTCATAGGCTTGTGTCCTGACATTGCCTTTTCCTCCTGTGTGATGTAGGTCCTCCTTGGCATTTTCTTCCAAAAGAGGCCTGTTTCGCACAATTAAACACTTGTTGGGGTTTAAATTCTTCTGCCTGTACATATTGTTTAAACTCGCGCACAAATTTTTCAGCCCCATCTTTATCTGAACTGGCACCCTCACCATGCCTTACAACACTGTGATGCCAGTTCGCTTCTTGAAGTTTTCGAACCAGCCTTTGCTGGCCTTAAATTCATCAACCTCAACACTGGTTCCAGGCATTTTCTTTACAAGATCGGCATGCAACAGCCTTGCTTTTTCACATATGATGGATTGCACAACACTATCACCCGCTAGCAGTTTTGGTTTATCCACACCAATAACAATTTCTCCATATTTTCCATTGTTTGTGATCTCTGTTTCGTTATCGTATTCACCCCTTTCGCAACATTAGCTTCCGTGATTTCCTTTCTCTTTGCCACAATGGAACTGATGGTTGATGGGTTTTTCTTGTATATCCTGGCGAGCTCGGCAATACGTACACCACTATCATATTTTTCTATTATTTCTTTCTTCAGTTCTATTGTGTTCCTCACTTTCTTTACCAAAGAACTGGCACTAGGAGCTTTCTTTGGGCCCATGGTAGCTTATTTAGTAGTCACACACAATAATCAAGGGCCAAAAACAATGAATTGTTAATAAATGTTTTGTATAAACTCCTGGGGAGATGTTCACTCAAGCGTAAACAATGCTAGACTGCGTGGCAATGTGCGTGGGAGGTGCGTGGGTGGCGGGCCTACGGCCTTTGTATGTGCGCGGCACTAGTGGACAGGTCCCATACGATCGGCGAAAACTAAAATAATCGGCGAAAACTGAGCCAAATTTTCCCTGAAAAAAGTCGGTGAAAACCAAAATCGGCGATAACTGGGACAAGCGAAAACCGAGGGATGACTGTAATATAGATATTATTGCTATAACAGAGACCTGATTCAACCTGAAAGATAGAGAAATGCCTTCCGAGTCCAACATACAGGGATATAAACTATTCCACACTGATAGGGTGAACAGGAAGGGTGGTGGAGTGGCGATGTATGTCAGAGATAATTTAAATTGTTGTGTTAGACGAGATATAAGATTAGAAACATCGGACACAGAATCTGTTTGGCTACAGTTTCTCGATGGTCGTGAAAATTAATTTTGGGTGTGATTTACAGGCCCCAAGCCTGATAGGGAGCGCAGTAAGCTGCTATGGGACGAAATTCATAAGGCGTCTAGATATGAAAATGTTGTGTTAATGGGAGATTTTAACTTTAAACAAATTGATTGGAACAATGTGACAGGTAATCTTGAGTCTAGTGACTTTCTTGATACGGTTCAGGATTGTTTTTTAAAACAGTTTGTGACAGAACCAACTAGAGGTAGCAACTTGCTTGATTTGGTTCTTGCCAACAAAGTATCACTAATAAATAATCTTGAGGTTAATGAAGAGCTTGGGGAAAGCGATCACAAATCACTTAATTTCAATATATCATGGAATTACCCAGGTAACTGCAATCAAGTCCCTGTTCCAGACTTTCGCTTAGCCGACTTCATGGGGCTGAGAAATTACCTAGGTGGGCTAAATTGGGATGACCTGACTATGGGTCAGGTAGGTGGTTTTGGTTGCCAATATGACGTTTTCCAGAGCTTAGTTCTAACTGCCCAGACAACTTTTGTTCCGAGTAGGGAAATTAGATCTAATAAAAATGATCCTAAATGGATGAACAATAGATTAAAACATCTCATTGGTCAAAAGAGAGGCATATATAGGCGTATCAAAAGAGGGGATGAACAGATAAGAAATCAATATTTTCAATTAAAGAGAGAAATAAAAAAAAGGAATAAGAAAAGCAAAAAGGAATTATGAGGCTAAGGTCGCAAGGGATTCAAAGACTAACCCAAAAGGGTTCTTTCAGGTATACAGAAGTAAGATTAGGGACAAGATAGGCCCACTTAACCCGTAAATGGTCCAAACGTATATACAGTGGTCCCTCGGTTTTCGCCGAAAATTCGTTCCAGAATGCTGCTCAAGTGCCATTACCAAACGAATTTACTTCCTTAAGAAATAATGTCACATAGGTTAGTCTATTTCAGACCCCCAAAAATACACTTGCAACAGCACTTACGAAAATACACTTACATAAATGTTCGAGTTTGGAGATGCACGAAAACCGAGGGACCACTGTATATACGTTTACTACCCCAGTGCCCCGAATATTTTGAAAAAAACAAAAATCGTTTTTTTTTTTATAGAAATAAAGAGCACATTTTTCTAAGTGTTATAGCATAAAAAAAAAAAAGTTAGGCTTAGTACTTACTGATATATGAGACCGAGAAGTTGGCACTGAATGCTCACCTGACGGCAACATCGAGTCCTGCCGCTTGCAGAAGTGTTGCCGATATACCTTTTTTTCTCATTTTTATATTATTTTATATAATTTTTATGTTCTGATAATTACAATTTACAGTAGTTCTTTGTTCTAACACTAATATTAGGTACTGAAATTGTACTCAAATTGTCACAAACACACTGGCAGGTGGACATTTACACCTGTTTTGGTCATTTACTATTGTCTAGGAATATATACAAAGTATTTATAGGTCCCAGCAATGTTTTGGATACGTGGGAGTATATAATAATAATAATAATAATAATAAAATGGGAGTTGACACAGTTACTTTTTGCTGATGATACTGTGCTTATGGGAGATTCTAAAGAAAAGTTGCAAAGGTTAGTGGACGAGTTTGGGAGAGTGTGTAAAGGTAGAAAGTTAAAAGTGAACAGAGATAAGAGTAAGGTGATGAGGGTATCAAACGATTTAAATAAAGAAAAATTGGATATCACATTGGAGAGAGGGATTATGGAAGAAGTAAATGTTTTCAGATATTTGGGAGTTGATGTGTCAGCGGATGGGTTTATGAAGGATGAGGTTAACCATAGAATTGATGAAGGAAAAAGGTGAGTGGTGCATTGAGGTATCTGTGGAGACAAAAACGTTATCCATGGAGGCAAAGAAGGGAATGTACGAAGTATAGTGGTACCAACACTCTTATATGGGTGTGAAGCATGGGTTGCAAATGCTGCAGCGAGGAGGAGGCTGGAGGCAGTGGAGATGTCCTGTCTAAGGGCAATGTGTGGTGTAAATATTATGCAGAAAATTCGGAATGTGGAAATTAGGAGAAGGTGTGGAGTTACTAAAAGTATTTGTCAGAGGGCTGAAGAGGGGTTGTTGAGGTGGTTTGGTCATTTAAAGAGAATGGATCAAAGTAGAATGACTTGGAAAGCGTATAAATCTGTAGGGGAAGGAAGGCGGGGTAGGGGTCGTCCTAGAAAAGGTTGGAGGGAAGGGGTAAAGGAGGTTTTGTGGGCGAGGGGCTTGGACTTCCAACAAGCATGTGTGAGCGTGTTAGATAGGAGTGAATGGAGACGAATGGTTTTTGGGACATGACGATCTGTTGGAGTGTGAGCAGGGTAACATTTTGTGAAGGGATTCAGGGAAACCAGTTAATTGATTTAGTTGGACTTGAGTCCTGGAAATGGGAAGTACAATGCCTGCACTTTAAAGGAGGGGTCTGAGATAGTGACAGCTGGGAGGGACTTTTCTCAGCTGTCGTATCTGAGCTCCTCTGCAAAGACAGTGATTATGTATGAGTGTGGTGAAAGTGTTGAATGATGATGAAAGTATTTTCTTTTTGGGGATTTTCTTTCTTTTTGGGTCACCCTGCCTCGGTGGGAGACGGCCGACTTGTTGAAAAAAAAAAAAAAAATAATAATAATAATAATAATAATAATAGGAATAATAATATGAATAATGAAAATAATAAGAAGAATAAGAAATAATAAGTTCCCTTCAAGCACAATGTAAGACAAGTCAGTCCACGGCTGACAGTGACAAGATAAGAGAAGATAATTGGTGACATATGAGCGTACGCAAGGGTGCCGTGATAAGATAAAGGGAGACATTTGATGAGCATCCCCCTCTGTTTTCACTGTTACACAAACATATCTGTCTGTCTATCTGTCTGTCAAACTCTGTCTATCTGTCTGCCAAGATCTCTGTCTATCTGTGTCTGTCAAGCTCTCTGTCTATATGTGTGTGTGCCAAACTCTTTGTCTATGCTCCTGCGCTACCGTCCACAGGATGGATATGGGGTGCACAATAAACTAGCCACTTCGGTGGCAAAATCTAAAATCTCTGTCTATCTGTCTGTCTGTCTGCCCCTAATGCCATGGCATGCCAGTGGCTCTCCTTGCATTACAGTTTTATAATTGTAACTACCAATAACAGTGTACACTTGTAACATGCATCGAAATAAAAATATTATTATTATATTATTATTATTATTCTGTCTGTCTGGCAAGCTCTGTGTCTGTCTGGCAAGCTCTGTGTCTGTCTGTCAAGCTCTCTATCTGTCAAGCTCTCTGTCTATCTGCCTGTCTGTCAAGCTCTCTGTCTATCTGCCTGTCTGTCAAGCTCTCTGTCTATCTGCCTGTCTGTCAAGCTCTCTGTCTATCTGCCTGTCTGTCAAGCTCTCTGTCTATCTGCCTGTCTGTCAAGCTCTCTGTCTATCTGCCTGTCTGTCAAGCTCTCTGTCTGTCCATCTAGCATCTAGCTCTCCCGTCTCAGAGAGATCCACTCCTGAACCAACACGTCTGGTTCCTGAGCAAGTGTAAATACGTATTTGCCAGTCATGTTTACACATATCTACAAGCACTTTGTCTGGATTTTTTGGGTTATCCTAGGAAATTTACACTATGTATAATTGTATTTGTGTACCTGTGAGACAGAGATAGACAGAGTGAGTCAGATCGAGATAGACAGAGACAGACAGACAAAGATAGACAGGCATAGGTTATAAGACATTCTGAAAGGATGTTGCACATGGGTTATTATCAAGATCTTTTATATTTCCTCGACCACTTATGGCCATATCCACCTCAGAACCACTGAAGTCGAGGTCAACATCACTTTCCACTTAAAATGGGAGAGTTAATACTACATGACATCAGTGAATCCCATGTGTTTGCCGCTATATTTGCTCAAGCTGGCGCTCAATTGAACTGGTCCTCCCACAAGGTACTAAGTGGTCCCAGATTTTTTTAATACAGCTCACACCAAGGGCTAAGGCGTATTCTTTGCTGACCAGGCATCTCAGGCCAATCGTGCCAAATTTTGAGGCAGAAAAATAAAACGTAAATATACGTTTGGGGCAGTAGCGGTACTAACGTATATATACGTGTGGACCGTTTACGGGTTAAGAGTAACTCAGGACAGATCACGGACAGTGATAAGGATATGTGTGAAATTTTCAATACTTACTTCCTCTCAGTTTTTACTCGGGAAGATACTAGTGGAATTCCAGAAATAATAAATTATGTAGATTGGGGTAACTAGTGACATGGTTTTCAGGCAAATAGAGAAATTAAAACCTAACAAATCCCCAGGCCCTGATGAACTGTTTGCAAGAGTTTTAAAGGAATGTAAAGAGGAACTTAGCAAACCTTTGGCAAATCTTTTCAATATATCACTACAAACTGGCATAGTGCCAGACAAGTGGAAAAGGGCAAATGTAATATCTATTTACAAGGCAGGTGACAGATCCTTAGCTTCCAACTATAGACCAATAAGCCTTACCTCCATAGTTGGTAAATTTATGGAATCAATAATTGCCGAGGCAATTCGTAGCCATCTTGAAAAGCATAAATTGATTAAGGAATCTCAACATGGTTTTACTAAGGGGCGTTCCTGTCTTACGAATTTACTAACTTTTTTCACTAAGGTGTTTGAGGAGGTAGATCATGGTAATGAGTATGATATTGTGTATATGGACTTCAGTAAGGCTTTCGATAAAGTTCCACATCAGAGGCTACTGAGGAAACTTAAGGCACACGGAATAGGAGGAGAAATTTTTTCCTGGGTAGAGGCATGGTTGACAAATAGGCGGCAGAGAGTTTGCATAAATGGAGAGAAATCAGAATGGGGGCACGTCTCAAGCGGTGTTCCACAGGGGTCAGTTTTGGGCCCCCTGTTGTTTACAATTTACATAAACGACCTAGATGAGGGAATAAATAGCAACATAAGCAAATTTGCTGATGACACCAAAATAGGACTTCCAATTCATTCTAATGAGGACATTAGAGCACTCCAGGATGATTTGAATAGACTGATGCAGTGGTCGGATAAGTGGCAGATGCAGTTTAATGTAGACAAATGCAAAGTTCTAAATGTTGGGCAGGACAATAACCATGCCACATATAAACTGAATAATGTAGATCTTAATACTTGTGATTGCAGAAGGATTTAGGAGTTCTGGTTGTAGTAATCTGAAACCAAGACAACAGTGCATAAGTGTTCGTAATAAAGCTAACAGAATCCTTGGCTTCATATCAAGAAGTATAAATAATAGAAGTCTTCAGGTTGTTCTTCAACTCTATATATCTTTGGTTAGGCCTCATTTAGATTATGTTGCACAGTTCTGGTCACCGTATTACAGAATGGATATAAATGCACTGTAAAACATACAGAGGAGGATGACAAAGTTGATCCCATGTATCAGAAATCTTCCCTATGAGGATAGACTAAGGGCCTTGAATATGCACTCTCTAGAAAGGCGTAGAATTAGGGAGGATATGATTGAGGTGTATAAATGGAAAACAGGAATAAATAAAGGGGATGTAAATAGCGTGGTGAAAATATCCAGCCAAGACAGGACTCGCAGCACTGGTTTCAAGTTGGAAAAGTTCAGATTCAGGAAGGATATAGGAAAGCACTGGTTTGGTAATAGAGTTGTGGATGAGTGGAACAAACTCCCGAGTACCGTCATAGGGCTGGGACGTTGTGTAGTTTTAAAATAGGTTAGATAAATACATGAGTGGGTGTGAGTTGGACCTGACTAGCTTGTGCTACTAGGTCAGATGCCATACTAATTCCTTAAGTGGAAGTGACCTGACTACCTGGATTTTACCTGGGGAGGGTTAAATCCAGGTGGTCGGCTAGATAAATATATGAGTGGGTGCGGGTGGGTGTGAGTTGGTCCTGACTAGCTTGTGCCACTAGGTCAGGTGCCGTGCTCCTTCCTTAAGTGAATGTAACCTGACCTGGCTGGTCGGGCATTGGCTTAAGCCAGTTGGAGACTTGGACCTGCCTCGCATGGGCCAGTAGGCCTGCTGCAGGTTTCCTTCTTTCTTATGTTCTTATGAAAGCAAGTGTAATATAAGAGGAGCCTGGAGACATGACTAAGGAAGAGAGAAAATGTTTTTTTAATGCCAGGAATGTCTACATTGTTTATTCTGGACCCTATTTTTAAATTGACAATTTTTAATTTTTGTGAAATTGGCAAAATTACCAATTTTTGATCACTTTATTGGTAGTTGAAATGGGTCAGTGGGCAGTTTCTTGTACCTGATTGATAGAAGGAATACTAGGAAAATAGCTATGAGTTTTGTCAACTGGAAGAATGGAATTGGCCAAAAATTGGACACAAAGTTGGCGAAATCACCGATGTGTAAATATCTCCGGAACCGCTAACTTTGCAAGAGTGTAATTCTGTAAATTTTCCATCTAATTTAATACTTTTGCTTT
The DNA here is from genome assembly GCA_009830355.1 of Cherax destructor. Classification (NCBI taxonomy): domain Eukaryota; kingdom Metazoa; phylum Arthropoda; class Malacostraca; order Decapoda; family Parastacidae; genus Cherax; species Cherax destructor. The sequence goes on along the minus strand of WNWK01029336.1, from coordinate 782 downwards.
CATTACTTTGAAAAAGATTCTCTATTATTTCATAATATATACAGTGGTCCCTCGGTTTCGGCATCTCCAAACTCGAACATTTATGTAAGTGTATTTTCGTAAGTGCTGTTGCAAGTGTATTTTGGGGGTCTGAAATAGACTAACCTACGTGACATTATTTCTTAAGGAAGTAAATTCATTCGGTAATGGCACTTGAGCAGCATTCTGGAACGAATTTTCGGCGAAAACCGAGGGACCACTGTACAGTGGTACCTCAAGTTACAAACAGCTCCCAACTCGAACAATTATGTAAGTGTATTTTTGTAAGTGCTTTTGTAAGTGTATTTTTGGGGTCTGAAACGGGTTATAATCTAATTTACATTATTCTCGAGGAACAAATTTGTTCGATCGGCACTCGAACAGCCTTCTGGAACAAATTAAGTTCGTAACTCGAGGTTCCACTGTATATATATATTTTTAAACTCTTCGACCCTGAGAGCAAGTTTGAGATTGGGGTCTCAACCCTGAAATGGTTAACACCCATACATTGCTCTCAGACATGACTTCTCTGCTACCTCTAACCTTCACTTCACTGCATTATTTAAAGCCCATGCCTCATACCCATATAAAAATTTTGGTACAGTATTATTATGCTATGGTACATTCCTCATTTTTCTTCCGTACTTTAAACTTTTCTTTCCACAGATACCTCAGTGCAACATTTTCTCCTTGTCTTTTTATGGTTCACTTCATCTTTCATACTCCCTCCTAATCCTTCATTGCTTAAACTTTTTGTTACTTTT
>WNWK01029335.1:0-24508 GCA_009830355.1 Cherax destructor | reverse complement strand
CTCTGTCAGTCAAAGGGAAAAATGATGTCACGAGAAAGGTTCTCCATCGTTTTCCCAAAATGGGAAAGAAAAAAATTTTTTTGGGTTTAAAAAAACATCCATTTTCTTAAATTTCAGACTAAAAATGAATGATGCAGGCAGCTTACCCTGCAGAAAATTTTTGCTGAAATTAAACACTTGAACATTTAAATGCAAGGTTAGTTTTAAACGTTGGCTGGGGGTTGAGAAACTAACAACATTTAAGAAGTTAAAACCCGAGGAAGAGAAAACTGAGTTTGGGAAAAAATCATCACTATAAATTTTAAAAAGGTCACCCTGAAGGACGAAACATTATCCTCATCCAGATCCAAAATCATCGGGAAAATATTTAAAAAGCTGATCGAAATTTGATCACTATATTCCTGAGAATGTGATGTGTTGGGAGAAACGTCCAGGAGACTAGAATTTAGGGAAAGGGTTTTTGGTTTTGTTTGGGGGTAGTTTGCTAGATTTGGGGGACACCACCGCAATGCCATCTAGCGCCTTGTCTCTAACTTCACCATGGGCCCCACTTTTTGGTTGGGCCTTTTGGGCAGCAGTGAAGCGCCCGAGATGCATTCAAAAAAAATTTAATTGCTTTAAATTTAATAGAAGTAGTGTTTTTGCACCTCTGTCTCCAGCATACTCCGTTTACCCAGCGGTGTTTCCCACCGCGGGGTTCCCCCACCTGCGGTGTTCCCACACCTGCGGTGTTCCCACACCTGCGGTGTTCCCACACCGCGGTGTTCCCCACCCAAACCCCCAAGCGGTGTTCCCCCCCCACCCCCCCGCGGTGTTGCCCACCAAAACCCTTTGCGGGGTTTGGGTTAACCCCGGGCCTACCAACCCCTCTCTGAAATAGCGGAATCTCCTTTCCTGCCATTGGAAGCTGTGACAACCCTTTAGCACCTTCAAGTGGCACGACCAACCGCCCCTTAACCCGTAAAGCCCACGCACCCACTGAACAAATATCACCAGACGTGCCCCCATCGTGGTTTTTTAGTGTAGGCACAAGGGGTGCAGCAACAACAACTGCCGTTTCTGTATTTTGCCGTCCACCGGGGTGATCGAAGTTCCCGGAGGTCTAATTGCAACAGGACGCCCCCCCCGAGATGGGATGAGGAGGGTACCCGGATGGATAAACACCCGGGCAAGAACTTTTATCCAAACCCGGGTGGAAATGGGTTAGAAATGTGAAGGAAGAAACTGGACTGTGAAGGAGGGGGGAAGTGGATGTGTGGAAGGCAGAAAATCTAATGTGTTTTCTTTCTTTTTTTTTGCCTTGTATTTGTCCTTTATTTTATTTTTTTTTTATTTTTAAATTTTATTTTTCGGGCCCCCGTGTTTTGTCCTTTCCCCATGCGGGGTGCCAGCTTCATTGCAGTGCCCTTTCCTTGGGAAAATGACTTTACCCACTACTACTACTACCACTACCACCCCCATTATTACCCCCCCACCACTTTCCCTTTTGGCCCTTTTCCCCGTTTGCTTTTCCCTTGGGAAATTTTATTTCATGGTGGGCCTCAAGGGAAAATGGAGAGGTGCCCCCCACTGTAAACTCCTCTGCAACTTCCTTGACCGCACCAAAGAAATCAAATTCCGCTTCTGACTACTTTACACTAAATGCTGGAGAACCCCCGGGGTCCGTCCTCTCCCCCACCCTCTACATTTTATACACTAACGACATTCCAACACCCGTAACAACAACTCCATCCACTAGCCTATGCAGACGACATTACACAACCTACTCACGCCAATTTTAGATAAATCTCACACAAAAAACAAAATGAGGTCGACAGGATTGCCTTCTGGGAACAAAAAAGGAGGATCAAAACCAATGCAGCCAAACCAGCATTACATTTTTAACTATAGGAAACGTGATCCTCCATTACCTGTCGAGCCAGAACAGCTGACACCCCACCTACATCCCCATCACACAATCTGTCAAAACCTTGGAATTTAAACTTGACTACCTCCTTCTTCCGACAATTAATTTAAAGCATGCAGGGAAGGGAAGGGGCCCTTTCGGGCCTCACAAGCTGCAACATTCCATGACACCCCCCCCTTTCTGCGGTACTTAGCCTACAGTTAAAACTTAAATACTCCCCAAAACACAGCCCCTTCACACTGGGGCCTTACAAAAAAAAAAAAAAAAAACATAGAGCTTTTCACACCTAAATTATTTTCATTAAAAAATTGCCAGAATTACCTACTCACACTACCGCCCAAACATGATACCCCCCCCCCCGTCACCACCAGTCCCCCCCTCACCACCAGTCGTACAACTAAACACCTCATCTGCTCCTGTCCTGGCCACTCTCCCTGACTGACAGGAATAAAACCCCCGTTATTTTTTTTTATATTTTTTTAATACAGTACCCGTAACAGTGACTCTGTGACGTACGCCGCCCCTTCCCCTTGTTGCCTTTTGTCTGTCGCATCTAAATGGGTTGTGGCCAGGACCCATATTTCGTCGTCAAAATGATCCTTTTTGGGGGTCTCTGTAAATATCAAACTTCATTTACCCCAGAGCATTCCCTTGATGAAAGGGAATTTTGTTGTTTGTGGGCACCCCCTGTATGTTTGAAAAGACAAATGTGTTTATTGATTAAATTTGGGGGTTTTATTTTCTGGCTCTAATATCTGTTTTCTGGGTAGGTCAATGACTGTCCTCTTCCCCAGAGTTTGGCTTCCCTCTTATGTTTCCCATAGTCTGGCTGGTCTGTGTCTTCTTATCCCCTTTTGATGATGTCCTGGCAGTATACGTTGTAGCATTTTCTTTCATGGAATGACTAGTGACAAATAGGGGGGTAAAATAAGTTACGGGAAAGGGGGTTTGCTCTCCTGTTGTCATGTGGGTGCGACATGTTTTGGGATGGTCAAGGTGCATCCCCCACCTTTTTTCCAGATATCCCATGCCGAGATCCAGGCATAGTTTGCATGACGGGAATTTTATTTGATAGTTTTTTTTGTAGCTGCTTTCGCTGTTTCCCCACTACCTACTGCCCCTGTATACATCAGTACTTCCACCAGGTTTTGTCGTGGTTTTTGTATCAGTTTTGAATGCTAAATGAAATGACTTTTTGTGATTGTTAATCTTGTATATATCACTAACGTGAAGATGACAAATATAGAACGTTGCTTGTCAGATAAGTATCAATACAAAATGTAATGATACTTGTCTGACACAACAACTTTTATGGAATTACTGGGCCCCCATTTTTACTGTATTCACATGTCATCTTTGTATTGATAAAAAAATCTTTTTTTACTTCCATTTTTGAAATGGTATTTCATTATGAGGCTGATAGTGGACATCCCCTGTCAGCCTCAGTTTAAATCATGTGCTGACCGCCTTTTTTCCTACCCCCTGTTGCGCTTATACTTTTTTAGTTTCCACTTTTTTTTGTGTTCTGTGTTATATCTCTGAAACTTGGCCATGATTCTTGAACAAAAGAACCAGTATTCAAATGGTAAAACAACAATACCAAGATTCATCCTCACACTTTTAAGATTTTGTTGCTCCAACTAAAACCCAGTCAGGATAATGAGAACTCTTTTTCCCAAAATACAATTACGTTTACAGTTCCCGTTGCTGTCTCCTGAAACATCTTATTTAGTTGAAGTTAAAACTAATAATTTCAGAACAGCAGAGAATAAGTCTAGGGAAAAAAACACAAATTGAACGGATTTTCTGGCAGAAGCATTTTGTCTTTCGTTCAAAATTATTATTTTTTCCCTATTCTTTTGTCTGAAAATGTAAATCAAACAAATAAAACAATAAACTGTCATCACGTATCGTGGGGCAAAGCGTTACACAACACTTGGGGGGACGTTGGGGCTGTCAACCCCAAAAAAAACATTTTCCCCAAAAGGGATTTAACTTTTCAAGGTGACCACCCCCCCCCGAACACTGTTCATATATGATAATATAACACAGGTGTTTTTAAAATCATGATATAAAAGGGTGATGTAGTCACAAAAGGGGGACACAAAATCTGCCCCATAATTACACGCCTTTCCAGGCGTTTTTGTCCCCCAGACAAGAACAAGTCCTCCCCCCCCGAGACCACAATTGAGTGGCTTTTGAAATTAAACTCTCTTAATTAAACTACAGTGGCGATACAGTGGATCCCCCTAATTTTAAAAATTTTTTAAAGAAAATTTTAAGGTATTTCTGCCTTTTTTTTTGTACATGGCCCGTGTTTTGTAAGTGATTCTCTGTACTAACAATAAACACTGAAATAACTTAAAATTTTTTCTATCATTTCATGTAAACACATAAACACTCACATGTACACTAACAACCCTCCCATTACCTTTATTCTCACTAGCCCATCCCCCCTAAACCTCCTCTTTCATTTATTCTCATATCCAATATCCCCTAAAACCCCCTCATTACCTTCTCCAGCCCCCTACCCAAACCCCCCTTTTTCCTATAGTCTCACTAAGTACTGAGCCTTACTTGGTTTGGTGTTTTTAAGGGGGATTGAACATGGAAGATTAAAGAACATGGGACCCTTCCCTTTCGAGTTTTAATTCGTTCCGTGAATCAGCTCGTAACCAATTCTCGCTTAAAACAATTTTCCTATTGAAATTTTGAAATGCCATTAACCCCTTCAGCCCCAAAAAAAAAACTCCATGTTTTTTTTGGGTTTTGGTTTTTTTTAAAAAAAAAATTGTATTTATAAATAAGAAATGATTTTGCCTTTTTTGTTAGGTCCCAGTAAAATTTCAGAAATGCTGGAGTATATATTAACTCCTTGAAGCATGGTCGAAGATGAGTGTCACCCACGCCAGTTTAGGACATTTGATGATCGTGTACTGTCCTGGCTTTATTTTTTTCTGTTACACATAAACATGTCTGTCTATTTGTTTGTTTCTGTCTATTTGTTTGTTTCTGTCTATCTATTTATTTGTATTTTTTCTGCTATCTGTTTGTCTAGCTCTGTCTATGTTTATCTCTGTTTCTGCTTATCTGTCTTTCGTCTCCCTTTTTTGTTTTCTCCCCTTTTTTCCTTTTTGTCTCTCGACTTGTCTTTTGTCTCAGAGAGCCGCTCATAAACAACAGGTAAAACCCAATCCCAGAGTCGTCTCTGTTTCCCTGAGAAAGTGAATTGTGTATTACTTGCCAGTCATGCTTATATGCCTTATATCTACAAGCATAGTATAGCACGTTGTCTGGTTTTTTTGGGGTTTTCCCAGGTAATTTACACTATGTTAACTGTATTTGTGTACCGGGGAGTGAGCAAATGACAGGAAATTAGATGAAAGGTTCAGAGAACTGACAAGTTGATAAATTAGACACATTTTCCCCTTGGGGAACTTTATTAGGGAAAAAAAAGGTTTTTCCACACGTGGCTTCATGAAAACAAAGAAAATAGTAAAAGGGGGGGAGGAGGAAACAGTCCCCCAGCCCGGAAATCGATTTTTCATCCCCCTTGAGGAAGTACAGCATAGAGCCCGGGCAGTGTCTTTATACGTGATCCCCCCTCCCGCTTCGACTACCCCGACTACAAAATAAGCCACTGCTCCGGCTCTATGCGACCCTACAAGATGATGGACTGAAAACATCGCTCCACTGAGGGGCTGATTATCTCAAACTCCCCTCTCCACTACTGCTTTTTATGCTGATAAAAATACTGTATGGTGAAACGTTTCCTCAATAAAGTTCCCCGTTTTATATTGTCTAATTTAGAGACAAAATGAAAACAGAAATAGAGACACAGACAGAGACAGATATAGTCAGACAGACAGAAGGAAATAGAGACATAAAGCAAATCAGCCACCATGCTGCCGGCCAGCCAGCCGGCCACCCAACCAGCCGGCCTGCCAAAAATGTATTATACATGTTCCAGAATTGTTTATCTTTACTTAGGGCATACGTTATAGAACATTCTGGCAGTATGACACTACCAGTTATAAAAATTGAAAGGATGTTACACATTGGTTATTATCGGGTTTTGATATTTCGTCTCTGCGGAGTGGCGGCATATCTGAACTCCTCGTAACTCGGATTTTGGTAACAACTCAACGAAAAACATCGACCGAGCGACGGCTCGTAACCGGAAAACTCGTAAGTTGGGGTACCGTAATCAAGGTACCACTGTAATAATGGTATACAGTACCTTCAAGATGAAGAATCAGACACATGTGCAACACCTTGATGTTTTTTCTGAAGATATTTGCCAACCAATTTTTTTTTTTTTCAATACTGGTGTTCAGTACTTTATTCTTGATTAAACCGTTTCTCAAAATACTAACCTCATATTTCAGTCTTCGCATATATTTGTAATAAATTTAAAAAAATTGATTATGACTGACGAAACGTCTTCAAAAAAGACCCCATTTTCATGTTCTTTTCCCCCTGCAGTTTTTTTGGGTTTTTATGGGACATGAAAACCCCCAAAATTAAAACCATATCCCCTTACAGGAAAACGGTGTTCCTAGCTATCAAATAGAAACAAAAAGTCATCCGGGAAGGAAAAGGGTCATTCCAGAGTTTGAAGTTTTTGTCCCTAAAGTAAGCTTTCTAAAGGAAGTTAAATAGTTGGTGTTAACATATTGGAAGTTAACATAAATGGTAAGTTAACATAGTTGTTAAGTTAACATAGATGGTAAGTTAACATAGTTGGTAAGATAACATGGTTGGTAATTAAATAATGGTAAGTTAAAAAATTTTGGGAAGTTAAAAAAGTTGGTAAATTCATAGTTGGAGGGAACATAGATGGTAATTAACATAGATGGTAAGTTAACATAGTTGGTAAGTTAAACAGTTTTTGTTAACATAGATGGTAAGTTAACATAGTTGTTAAGAAATAGATGGTAAGTTAACATAGTTGGTAAGATAACAGGTTGGTAAAATTAACATAGATGGTAAGTTAACATATATATAAGTTAACATAGTTTTTGTTAACACAGTTGGTTTAACATATATGGTAAGTTAACATAGTTGTTTAAATTAACATAGTTTGGCAAAAATTAACATAGTTGGTAAGTTAAATAGTGGTAAGTTAACAAATTGGTAAGTTAACATGTTTGTAAGTTAACATAGTTGGTAAGTTAACGTTGGGAATTAACATAGTAAGGCAAAAAATTACAAACATAGACCCAATTGGGTATTTTGTCAGAATCCTCTAAAAGTTGGTGAGGAACCTAACAACGTTTATCATCCTGAAGTGTCTTGTGTTTTATCATCCCGAAGTGTCTTGTGTTTTATATCCAAGTGCTTGTTTTTATCATCCTGAAGTGTCTTGTTTTTACATCCTGAAGTGTCTTGTGTTTTTTCATCCCGAAGTGTCTTGTTTTTTACATCCTAAGTGTCTTGTGTTTTATCACCCTTAATGTTTGTGTTTTATCATCTTGAGTGTCTTGTTTTTTATCATCCTGAAGTGTCTTGTGTTTTATCATCCTGAAGTGTTTTGTTTTTTATCATCCTGAAGTTCTTGTGTTTTATCATCCTGAAGTGTCTTGTTTTTTATCATCCTGAATGTCTTGTGTTTTATCTCCTAAAGGTCTTGTTTTTTATCATTTTTTTTTGAGAGAAACAATAAAAAAGATTTCAATGATCCTTGCACGACCCAAAGAGAGGTACCCCTGATTCCATAACCCCAACCCCCTATGCTTCAGTGCAAGCTATTAGACTAGTGCGGAGTGCGGCATAATTGATAATCCCTTTAAATATTAACGGTGAAAATTTGAAAGGAATCAGAGCAGGCATTCAAAGTCATCAAATTAAACTAACATTCAGATTTCTTCAATAAAATTGGTAAATTAGGGGAAAAGCCCAAATCCAGTTCAAACCACTCAAAAAAACCAATTTGCAAAAAACACCAGCATATTCAACTTGAATCCCTTCGAATTGTCTTATTAAGATATCAACATGGAAGGGAAGGAACACAACAATCCCATAATTTGTGAAAAGATTGGTGGTTACTAAAGCATCAGTACAACTTAAGGTCCTGCTTCCTTAAAGGGAAAGATTTGGTTGTATACTTTTTTTTGGGGGGGGAAGGGAAATGGGGAATGGTAGGGGAAATGGGGTAATTTCCAAGGAGCAGGGGAAATGTCGTGTTGACTTGCTTGACAGAACTATCTTTTTGTGGGGGGTGTCCCCGTTTTTTTTGATCCATCTGGGGGGAGTGCTCGCCAGTGCTGAAGAAAATTTGGACTGCTTCTGTGCAAGGGTTTGAAAAGGGCCCATCCAGCAATTTTTAAATGACATCGTTTCTAAAGCTTGAAAAAAAGTTCTTTTTGGTATTTAGAATTTTTGGTCTGAGGGCATTCTAGGATGACCCTTATTGCTTGTTATGCATTTTTTCCAGCCCTACAGGTTTCAGTTTGACTTAAGAGCAAGTAAAGGTGCGGCATAATCAACAAATTATCTAATGTAAGCAAAACACAAATTTTCACAATTTTAACATCAACATCATTCCTGGGATGAAGACCTACAACAGTTTTAAGTGTTTTCAGTTTTTTTTTGTATTATCGACAAAGTCTGTTACAACAAACCAAAATAGGGGGACCTCAAAGCCTAGATACCTGAATCTACCCGAGACCATCATGCAACTGGATTCGGGGGAATTGGCATATTGGAAAAGTTCTAGTATCTTCGTTTTCCAGGGAGAGACAATCAACCTCAGGTCCTAACACGATGCTAGTACATGGTTAAGGAATTTTTGGGGGTTTGGAAAAAATGGTGTGAATCATTAGCGTTAATTCGAATACTGAATAAGGTACTGGGGAACCTCCCTGTGGGGTTCCTAATTCAAAGTCTTTAGTTTCACTTCTGTGTCTCTGGAACAATACAGAAGACTTTCTGTTAGACAGGTAGTCACCCCCAATCCATTCAGCAAGTTCACTAACGTTTACATGTCGGATGGCTACATCAAAACAAATTTAAGGTCAAAGAAGGTAGTCTAAGAGCTTTGGTACGGGTGAGAAGATGATTAAGCAATGATGCATTCTCTTTCCCAAACATGAAACCAAACAACCTGTGAACAAATTGTTTGATTCTGTGCATAAGACGATTTAAATTATGCTCAAAAATGTTTCACAAAGTTAGAGATATTGGGGAAATGCATTTTTTGCTTGGCTTTGGAATGGTAATGATGAGGCTATCTTTCCATGATTTATGGAGTTCCCCAGTTACATTGCTTCTTTTGTATAATTCAAGAAAAAGGATTACCTGGTACTCGACATAACAATCTGGTATGCTGTGAATACCATCCTGGGATCCCGGGCCTGTGGTTTTTTCCCTTAGTATTGCATCGAGCTCAAACTTAGTGAAAAAAATGTTAAAACCCATCTTCCTTGAGGCGTGGAAGACAATCATTTCCCCTCACTGGCATCATGTTTGTTTTTTTAATTTCGATTCTGTGGTAATTGGAAGATTGTCATAGGTAGATGTAGCAGCGCAAGCCGGGCCGCCCACGGGCTCTGTGAGGGATGAGGGGTCGCGATCACAACCATTGGCTGATGCGACAAAACTAAAGTAAACTTTCCCAGATGACATTGGTTCACCTTGTGTTATTATATGTCCCAGTGCGATAAAATTATAAATTCAGAGACAACTCACTTAGAAATGTTCAAGAAATATGAAAGTATTTTTCCCACGGCATATTCCACCATTCTGGAAAAAAAACCTTTACTTTGCCTACATTTAACGCATAACAACAAAACTTTTACAAGCATACCCCAAATATTTTATGACCTAATTCATGTCTTCATGTCTCATTGATTTACCCCGATATAAACATGTAAATAATTCGTTACCACTGTCACGGGGGTTTACTCCGTCAAATTTGCCCCTTTAGAGTCCCAAGGGAAAGAGCGTGGAAAATAGGCGGGGCAAGCCATAAAATGCATATATACTCATCTAAACCCAACATAAAAGGGAAAAACCAGTGAACACTTAAATGAAAGTTACACTTGCTAAGAACCATCACAATGAAAATGTTTTAGTTATTCTTGTTTGTTTATAACAAAAAGACACAGAAGCATCACTTTTTTTAGTTTTTTGTAAATAACTTACACAGTAATATCAAACAAATACAGTCATGTGGTGACATAAAAATTTAATACATAAATGTAGCTCACAATAAAATAAAAAAAAATTCATTTGGTTGTTATAAATTAAACACATATGCAACATTTGGGGATTTTATTGAGGAAACGTTTGCCACACAGTGGCTTCTACAATAAAAAGTAGAAAGGTTTAAAAAGGGGGAGTTTGGGGTAATCAGCCCCTCGGCCTGGAGTCGTGTGTTCAGTCCTAATCTTGTAGAAAGTCACATGTCCGTAGAGGTGGCTTATATACTGTAGTCAGGTGAGGTGAAGCAGCAGGGGGGGGTCATAGTGGTACCATCCACTAGTCGAAGGGTCTTCGTCCAAAGGTTGGACAAGTGTTGAAAAATTTCGTTTGTAAAAGATCCCAAGATGTTGCTGTGTCAGACACACTATTGGTGTTAAATTTGGTGTCACACCATAAAAGGGGTGGCAGTACTGGTGTCACTACACCTGGTGTTAGTAGTGTTGGTGCCCCACCATAAAAGGGGTGGCAGTACTGGTGCCCTAAAACCACGGTGTTAGTAGTGTTGGTGTCACACCATACATGGGTGGCATTGGTGTCACTAAAACCACGGTGTTAGTAGTGTTGGTGTCACACCATACATGGAGTGGGCGTACTGGTGTCACTACAACCATGGTGTTAGTAGTGTTGGTGTACACCTACATGGAGTAGGCAGTACTGGTGTCACCAACCATGGTTTTTGTTTTGGGTGCACACCATCATGGAGGGGAGTCTGGTGTCACTAAAACCATGATGTTAGTAGTGTTGGTGTCACCCCAAACATGGAGTGGGCATCTGAGCACTAAAACCATGGTTTTAATAGTGTTGGTTTTACTAAAACCATGGTTTTTAGTGGGGTCAACCACATGGAGGGGCAGTACTGGTGTCACTAAAACCATGGTGTTAGTAGTTTGGTGTCACACCATACATGGAGTGGGCGTACTGGTGTCACTAAAACCATGGTGTTAATAGTGTTGGTGTCACCCATACAGGAGTGGGCAGTACTGGTGTACTACAATCATGGTGTTAGTAATCTTTGTGTCACAAAATTCATGGAATGTACATCATCCGTTCACTTAAGGGAAACGCCAAGTTCTTCTTTCTTCCTTTTCTCTCACCCCTATCTTCCAATCCCCCATTTTCCTCTCCTCCATTCTTTCATATTCCCCCCACAAACTATTTTTCTCCCTCGCTCTTTCCCCCCTTTTTCCACTGGGGGTCCTTCTCGGGTGGGCATCCAGCTTGAACTTCTCATGGGACAGAATTCACTGTGTTTTGGGGCCAGCCTTGGTTTTGGGGCGGGAAGGCCTGTAGACCAGGGTGGTTTGGGCAGGAAAAAATTCCGTGATTTCCCTGGGGTGGGGCAAAAAGGCCAGAGGATGAATAAAAGGGTTTGGGTCGGAGGCGTGTTCATTGGGGTTGCGGAACTTGAGGAACCCCTGGGGGGGTGAACCCAGTTGGAGACGGGTGTTTCCCTGTCGGGATGTACATTTTAAACCATTTGGAGGTACTTTTTTGCAGGAGCCTTTCCCAATAACTGTTTGGGGGGGCCATTTTGGGAATGGTTTTGGTTTTGGAAAAGGAGAGTTTATTAAACATTTTTGGGGAAAAGGGAAAAAGTTTTGGGTCCAGGAAGGGATGACCTTTTTAAATTCAAATTCTTTAAACAGGGTTTTAAAGGGAAATTTTAAAAAAGGGGTTTAAAGATGTCTTTAAAATTAAAGTGGTTTTGAAAAAAAGCAAACCCAGGGTGTTTTTTCCAACTGTAGTAATATGTTGGGTTAAAACCATTTTGGTGATTACAGTTGTTAAAAGGGCCCATTTTCCTTTTTTAAATAGTTTTTTACCAGTCTTAATGAAGAAAAAGGGGTTTCCCGGGGCCATTTTAATTTTTATTTTGGGTTTTGGGGAAAAAAAAGCGTAATATTTGGGTATAAAGGGTTTCTGTAAAAAACAGGGGGTTTAAAAATTTTTAAATTTGTTGGGGCCCCCGGACCAAACTTGTTTCCTGGGGTTGCCAACCTTGTGTTAAAAAACAGTTTGTGGTCCCCGGGACCATTTTGTTTTAGTTGTTCAAATTTTAAAAAAAACATTTTTTGGAAATGTTTAATTAAAAATTTGTTGCAAGGAAATGTTTTAGAAAATTTTGGGGGAAACCCAAAACGGATTTCCCAGTTTTGCAAAACCATGTTTTTTTAGTTGGGTAACCCATGTTTTGGGGTGTTCTTTGGGGTGTTTGCGGGAACACCTTATGTTCTGTTTTTCGGAGAAAGGTTGTTTAAATCATTTTTAACCATTTTTTTACTTTGGGTTGGGGTTTGAACCATTCTGTTTTTTCCCATTGGGGGTCGGGGTTTTTAAGGGTTCATGTTGGGTGAAGCCTGCGGAAAGACTTTTTGGGCGGGAGCCAAAGCAACGGTTCGGGTGTTTAAAGGACCAATTTTGTGATGTATCATGGGGTTGTGGTGCGGAGCCATGTCTGTGATGTATCATGGGGGGTGCGGAGCCATGTCTGTGATGTATTTGGTGGGGTGCGGAGCCATGTCTGTGATGTATCATGGGGTTGTGGTGCAGGAGCCAGCCCTTTTATGTATCATGGGGTTGGGGTTGGAGCCATGTCTGTGATGTATCATGTGGGGGTGCAGGAGCCATGTCTGTGTTTAATCATGGGGTTGGGGTTGCAGGAGCCATGTTTGTGATGTATCATGTGGGGTGCAGGAGCCATGTTTGTGATGTATCATGTGGTGTGGGGCGGGAAGCCATTTTTTGGATGTATCATGTGGTGTGGTGCGGGAAGCCATGTCTGTGATTTATCATGGGTGGGGTGCAGGAGCCAGTCTGTGATGTTTTATGTGGTGTGGTGCAGGACCCATGTCTGTGATTTATCATGTGGTGTGGTGCAGGAGCCATGTCTGTGATGTATCATGGGGTTGTGGTGCGGAGCCATGTCTGTGATGTATCATTTGGTGTGGTGCGGGGCCATGTCTGTGATTTATCATGTGGTGTGGTGCAGGAGCCATGTCTGTGATGTATCATGTGGTGTGGTGCGGGAGCCATGTCGGGAAGGAGGGGAAAAAAGTTTCCAAAAACCCAAGCTTTTTTAACCCTTGGTTTGGTGCAAACCCAAAGGTTTTTTGGGGGAAAGGGGGACAAACAGAAACCTTTTTTCCAGCTTAAATTTAATATTTTTAAACAGGTGGTTTGAATTAATTTAGCAGTTACTTGCAGTGCCCCCCAGAAGGGGAAAACAGAAAAACCCTTTTTGGGGTTTTTGGGTTTTAGCAAAAAATTGAAACTATTACATTTTTGGGAGAGAGGTCTGGTCTTTATTTAAAATTTGAAAAACTTGGGGGTTGGGGTTTCCACTTTCGTAGTGGTTTAAAGGAATCCGGGAAACCCATTTTTGGGGATAAAATTCTGTTATAACCTTTGAAAAAATTTTTTTGTTTAAATTTTAAACCTATTAAATGGGAAAAATACTTAATTTTGTCGATCCTATGGCTTAAAAACGGCCCCGAGAGGTTGGTCCTTTTTTAAATTTTAGCCTTAAAAAATGAAATTTTTGCCAAACAAAACTTTTTAAAAAAAGGTAAAAAGCATTTTTCGTCCCAAAAAAAACCTAGGGGTCAAAAAAAGTGGGTTTAAAATTTAAAGCATAAAATCCTGGAATTAGTTCCCCCCCATTCTTTATAAAAGCATTTAAAAATTTTTTTTAAAATTTTTGTTTTTTAAAACCCATTTTTTAAAAACGGTTTTTTTCCCCTGCCCTTAAAAAATTTTACAAAACCAAAAATTGGGAATTTTGGAATTAAAAAAAAAAGTTCAAAAGCCCAAATAGGTGGGCAGATTACCCCTACGGCCCGCCAAAGGGGGAACCGGGTTCCGGGAAACCTGGGTTGATGAACCAAATTGGGTTACCTAAGTTTTCCCCCACCAAAAGGGGATTTTGGGTCTGTAATTTTTTAAAAATTTTTCATAAATTTTTATAATTATATATTGAAAGGGAAAAACTAAGCTAAAATTTAGCTGAGTCACCCATCACAAAGAAAAGGCCGGGATCCACCTGGGAAAATACCAAGACATAAGCTCGAATTTCAGAGTAATTAAACTTATGAAAGTGGCAGTGAAGGTGAGCTGGGTCCACACCCCCGAGGTTCGTGGATCAAAAACCCCGACTGCTAAAATGTTTCATTTTAATTTAAGGTATTTTAACGCTTCTTTCAACATCCTATTAAATTTTTAAATTTATTCCCAGTTTGTTAATTTTTTACACATCTAACCCAGTGTCCATTAGACAAAATATTTAATACTTATGAAACAATAACTAATGAAGAGTATACATACGGAATTTTTAAAAAAAAAATGTTCGTACAATTTGAAATCTCAATATTGTAGCACTGAGGGACCGTCGTACACCAAACATCAGCCAGCCATAGAGTCGAAATCTCCGGGTCTCAGCCATAGAGTCGAAATCCCGGGTCTCAGCCATAGAGTCGTAATTCCCGGGTCCCATCCATGAGTCGTAATCCCCCGGGTCTCAGCCTAGAGTCGTAATGCCCCTCGGGTCCCATCCATAGAGTCGTAATCCGGGTCTCACCATAGAGTCGTAATCTCCGGGTCCACCATAGAGTCGTAATCCCTCGGTCTCATCCATAGAGGTCCGTAATCTTCCCGGGTCTCATCCATGGGATGCCCAATTCTCCGGGTCTCAGCCATAGAGTCGTAATTCCGGGTCTCAGCCTAAGTCGTAATCTCCGGGTCCCCAGCCATAGAGTCGTAATCTCTGGGTCTCAGCCATAGAGTCGAATCTCCGGGTCTCAGCCATAGAGTCAATTCTGGGTCTCACCCAAAGAGTCGTAATCTCCGGTCTCATTCATAGAGTCGTAATCCGGGTCTCATCCATAGAGTCGTAATCTCCGGGTCTCATCCATGAGTCGTAATTCCGGGTCTCAGTCATAGAGTCGTAATTCCGGGTCTCAGCCATAGAGTCGTAATATTCGGGTCTCATCCATAGAGTCGTAATTCGGGTCTCAGCCATAGAGTCCTAATTTTCCGGGTCTCATCCATAGAGTCGTAATTTCCGAGTCTCAGCCATAGAGTCGTAATCTCCGGGTCTCAGCCATAGAGTCGTACTCTCCGGGTCTCAGCCATAGAGTCGTAATCCCCGGGGTCTCAGCCATAAGTCGTAATCTCCGGGTCTCAGCCATAGAGTCGTAATCTCCGGTCCCCAGCCATGAAGTCGTTTCCGGGTCTCATCCATAGAGTCGTACTCTCCTGGTCTCAGCCATAGAGTCGTAATTCCGGGTCTCAGCTATAGAGTCGTAATCTCCGGGTCTCATCCATAGAGTCGTAATCCCCAGAGTCTCAGCCATAGAGTCGTAATTCCGGGTCTCAGCCATGAGTCGTAATTCCGGGCCCTCAGCCATAGAGTCGTAATTCCGGGTCTCCGTTATAGAGTCGTAATCTCCGGGTCTCAGCCATAGAGTCGATTTCCCCGGGGTTTCCCAGCCATAGAGTCGTAATCTCCGGGCCTCAGCCATAGAGTCGTAATCTCCGGGTCTCAGCCAAGAGCGTAACCCGGGTCTCAGCCATGAGTCGTAATCCCGGGTCTCAGCCATAGAGTCGTAATCTCCGGGTCTCAGCCATAGAGTCGAATTCCGGTCCAGCCATAGAGTCGTAATTCCCCGGGTCTCAGCTATAGAGTCGTAATCTCCGGGTCTCATCCATAGAGTCGAAATTTCCCGAGTCTCAGCCATGAGTCAATCTCCGGGTCTCAGCCATAGAGTCGAATCTCCGGGTCCCCAGCCATAGAGTCGTAATTCCGGGTCTCAGCCATAGAGTCGTAACCCTCCGGGTCTCAGCCTAGGGTCGCTAATGGTAACTTTACTTGTATCAATGATACTCCTGGGAGATGCTGTTAATTTATATGTGTGAAATCCGTCTCCATAAGTAATTTCCTGAAGAAAAATCATTCACACTCTGACATACACACCTTAACACGTGTTAGATGATAATGGTTCAGAATCCATTTGCCGCGACAAAGAGGTTTTAGGGGATTTTTCCCCTGAAAAAAACCCAGTAAGAACAGTTTACATTTATTCGATGAGATATCAGAATCCAGGAGCTTTAGTCTAGAAGTTCATGTCCTGACACACATTGGTCTGCCATTACAACAACAACACTGAAGTGGCCGCTGCTTAGTGCCCACTGTCTCGCTTTCACTCTCTCCATTAAACACCACCCCTGTTTTGTGCGCGCATGCACGCACTCACGCACACACATACGTGCATACACACAGGTCCATAATTACTGTCCCATTTGCTTTGTCAGCTTTCGTAATGTGAAATCAACCATCTTTCCTTAATTCTTGGTATGACTAGACAAACATTTGAGGACAATTCGGTTGCACAGGTGTGAGCAAAGCCACATATACCATCAGCAAAGCCACATATACCAAGCCTTTGCAAATGTTGAGCGTTTCCGGGGATTGGTTTACTTGTTTTTTAGACGACAAAAACAAAACAAAACAAAAAAACTTAGCCAAGTCAGCATAATTAGTTACGCCACTAATAGGAGCGAAACTTAAAACATATCCTAGAGCTGTGTGTTGGTCCCGGGTGCTCCACTTTGTTCTATGAGGTTGTTTAATTTTCTGGCATGTAAACATTCAGTTTTTCCGTCTCATTGTTCTCAGTCACCTATATATGTAATCTAATCAAAGATCTTTGCCACTCTCGTGGTGCCATGTTGAGCAACTTTTGATTGACCTAAATCACTTCAATAAATAATATTTTAATTCCATGTTTTAGTAGATTAATATTCTTAGTAATTTCTAACTTGTGAAGTTGACCAAACGAGGATATAGACAGATTAACGAACTTATTCTGTACAAGCGATTTCGGTAATACCTGTTCACTGAGGAACTCTCGTAAAAAATGCTTATTTTAAGGAAGCTTTTGGCTTTAAGAAAAACAGATTTTTAAGAAAACAGCGAAGGAAGACGACGGGAAAAAGTCTAGAAAATCTGGATAAGAGTTGGTAATTGAATTCATTATGGAATAATCACCAGCAAGTGATACAAGATGCAAAACAACTACGTGGGGAGTTGAATGATATCTCTAGGCCTTTCGTTTTGCGATTAAATCATCAGCAGCTTGTAGTGTATACTGATCTGTTAAAATATGAAAGGTAAATGTTATTTATTGAAGCGACAAAGGCCAAAACAAAAGTTCTTCAACATGATACCACTGAGTGGCAAGATAATTTATTAGATTACATATATAGGGGATTGAGAACAATGATATGGAAAACTGAATGTTTATATGCTATAAAATTAAAACAACATCATAGATCACTTGGATATCTTTATTGAGGAAACGTTTCGCCACACATTGGCTTCATAGTCTATACAAAGGAGAAACGTGAAGAAACAGGAGGAGTTTGAGGTAATCAGTCCCTCAACCTTGAGTCGATGTTGTCAGTCCATCAATCTTGAAGAGAATACAGCATATATGCGAAGAGGTAGCTTATATACTGTAGGCAGGAGAGGTGCAGCACTCGTAGGAGGTCTCACAATGTGACACCTCCTACACTGCTGCACCTCTCCTATCCAGTCTTCACTGCATTAATTCAATCATCACTACATTCATTAATCCAATATTTACTACATTCATTAATCCAGTCTTCACTACATTCATCAATTTAATCTTCACTACATTCATTATTCCATTCTTCACTACATTCATAAATAATATCTTCACTACATTCATTAATCCAATCTTCACTACATTCATTAATCCAGTCTTCACTACATTCATAAATCCTATCTTCACTACATTCATTAATCCATTCTTCACTACATTCATTAATCCAGTCTTCACTACATTCATAAATCCTATCTTCACTACATTCCTTAATCCATTCTTCACTACATTCATTATTCCAGTCTTCAGTGCATTCATAAATCCTATCTTCACTACATTCATTAATCCAGTCTTCATACCATTCATTAATCCAATCTTCTCTACATCCATTAATTCAATCTTCACTACATTGATGAATCCAGTCTTCATTACATTCATTAATCCAATCTTCACTACATTCATTAATCCAATCTTCTCTTCATTCATTAATCCAATATTCACTACATTCATTAATCCAGTCTTCAATACATTCATTAATCCAATCTTCACTACATTCATTAATCCTATCTTCACTACATTCATTAATCCAATCCTCACTACATTCATCAATCCAGTCTTCACTACATTCATAAATCCTATCTTCACTACATTCAATAATCCATTCTTCACTACATTCATTAATCCAGTCTTCACAACATTCATAAATCCTATCTTCACTACATTCATTTATCCAGTCTTCATAACATTCATTAATCCAATCTTCTCTACATCCATTAATTCAATCTTCACTACATTGATGAATCCAGTCTTCATTACATTCATTAATCCAATCTTCACTACATTCATTAATCCAATCTTATCTTCATTCATTAATCCAATATTCACTACATTCATTAATCCAGTCTTCACTACATTCATTAATCCAATCTTCACTACATTCATTAATCCTATCCTCACTACATTCATTAATCCAATCCTCACTACATTCATTAATCCAATCTGCACTGCATTCATTAATCCATTCTTCTTTATATTCATTAATCCAATCTTCACTACATTCATTAATCCAATCTTCACTTCATTCATTAATCCAATCATCACTACATTCAATAATTCTATCTTCACTACATTCATTAATCCAATCTTCACTACATTAATTAATCCAATCTTAACTACATTCATTTATTCAATCTTTGCTACATTCATTAATCCAATCTATACTACATTCATTAATCTAATCTCCACTACATTCATTAATTCAGTCTTCACTACATTCATTAATCCAGTCTTCACTACATTCATTAATCCAATCTTCAATACATTCCTTAATCCAATCTTCTCTTCATTCATTAATCCAATCTTCACTACATTCATAAATCCAATCTTCACTACATTCAATAATTCTATCTTCACTACATTCATTAATCCAATCTTCACTACATTCAATAATTCTATCTTCACTACATTCATTAATCCAATCTTCACTACATTAATTAATCCAATCATCACTACATTCAATAATTATATCTTCACTACATTCATTAATCCAATCATCACTACATTCAATAATTCTATCTTCACTACATTCATTAATCCAATCTTCACTACATTAATTAATCCAATCTTAACTACATTCATTTATTCACCTTGCTACATTCATTAATCCAACTATACTACATTCATTAATCTAATTCCACTACATTCATTAATTCAATCTTCACTACATTCATTAATCCAGTCTTCACTACATTCATTAATCCAATCTTCAATACATTCCTTA
Source organism: Cherax destructor (assembly GCA_009830355.1). Taxonomy (NCBI): domain Eukaryota; kingdom Metazoa; phylum Arthropoda; class Malacostraca; order Decapoda; family Parastacidae; genus Cherax; species Cherax destructor. The sequence goes on along the minus strand of WNWK01029335.1, from coordinate 4,998 downwards.
ATCCAATCTTCTCTTCATTCATTAATCCAATCTTCACTACATTCATAAATCCAATCTTCACTACATTCATTAATCCAGTCTTCACTACATTCATTAATCCAATCTTCACTACATTCATTAATCCAGTCTTCACTACATTCATAAATCCAATCTTCACTACATTCATTAATCCATTCTTCACTACATTCATTAATCCAGTCTTCACTACATTTATTAATCCAGTCTTCACTACATTCATTAATTCAATCTTCACTACATTCATTAATCCAGTCTTCACTACATTTATTAATCCAGTCTTCACTACATTCATTATTCCAATCTTCACTACATTCATAAATCCAATCTTCACTACATTCATTAATCCAGTCTTTACTACATTCATTCATTCAATCTTCACTACATTCATTAATCCAATCTTCACTACATTCATTAGTCCAATCTTCACTATATTCATTAATCCAATCTTCACTAGATTCATTAGTCCAATCTTCACTATATTCATTAATTCAATCTTCACAACATTCATTAATCCAATCTTCATTACATTCATTAATCCAGTCTTCACTACATTCATTAATTCAATCTTCACTACATTCATTAGTCCAGTCTTTACTACATTCATTAATTCAATCTTCACTAGATTCATTAGTCCAATCTTCACTACATTCATTAATTCAATTTTCACTACATTCATTAATCCAATCTTCACTGCATTCATTAATCCAATCTTCACTGTATTCATTAATCCAATCTTCACTACATTCATTAATCCAATCTTCACTGCATTCATTAATCCAATCTTCACTGCAATCATTAATCCAGTCTTCACTACATTCATTAATCCAGTCTTCACTACATTCATTAATTCAATCTTCACTACATTCATTAATCCAATCTTCACTACATTCATTAATCCAGTCTTCACTACATTCATTAATGCAATCTTCACTATATTCATTAATCCAGTCTTCACTACATTCATTAATTCAATCTTCACTACATTCATTAATTCAATCTTCACTACATTCATTAATCCAGTCTTCACTACATTCATTAATGCAATCCTCACTATATTCATTAATCCAATCTTCACTACATTCATTAGTCCAATCTTCACTACATTCATTAATGTAATCCTCACTACTAAAGCGTTTACACTGTTCTCTACTCGCCTGTATATAATCCTCTTTCCAAGGTAACTATATTTATTTGTTATCACTCTTTCTTAGTAAATCAGTTAATTTTTCGGCATATTTTTATTACGAACAAATCTGAACTTCTCGCTTAAGAGTTATACAAGAGAAGACATTTAGAATAGAAATAATGGCCAGTGTTGCTGAGAAGCGGCGCCGTTCTTCCTCACCATCTGGACCTGCTAGCAAAAGGGTAAAGGTTTGCAATGGTGGCGGTTCTAACCTTACACGCAAACCTAAAAAGAAAACTTTTCGCAAGTTTACCTGGTCTCAAATTTCACTTATAAATGAAATTGGAAAAGGAGCTTTCGGTAAGACACACAGAGCCCAGGTGACAATGGCTGACGGCTCTTCCATCATTGCTGCGGTGAAAGTGTTTAAAACTTAGCAGAATGACCTTACAGAAGCAAGACTCCTGAAGGCTGCTGCAGGAGCTGGAGGAGCACCAAAATTGATTGGGATTGTTAAAGATCTTCCCTCAGCCATTATCATGGAGCTCTGCCCAGGACGACCCCTAGATGTCTTCTTCTAACGGAACAAATTGGAGGAATGCAAGAAAGCTTATGAAGCTGTGAAGAATGCCGTCATAGACTTTCACAGGAAGGGTTTCGCACACCAGGACCTACATCCCGGCAACGTTCTCATCGACACAGTTGACAACAAGTATGTTGCTCATTTGATTGACCTGGGATTGTCCCGCAAGCTTGGCCAGAACCCATCAATGGATAAATCGTACCTGGAAAGAGACGAAGGAGACTTGGACTACATGCGTATTTATCTACCTGTGTGAAGTACAGATTATTTTTATTTTGTGTTGTTTTATTTTTTAAGGAAATGAAAGTTACCGTTTTTAATTTCTTAAAAATATAGAGTATATTTATATATATATATATATTATATATTATATGAGAGGAAGTTAAAAATATGAATGAGTATATTAAAAATATCTATAGTTAAGATGGGGAAGGGTTTAAGAATATACTAAACATCTGAGAGAAAGTTAATATAAGGAAAAGTGTGGTGACTTGTTATATATTAATCTGAGAGGAAGCTGAGATGAAGGATGGTAGTGTGGTATGAATATATTAATAGATATTAAAAGAGGTTTGTGTTATTATATTGGGGAAATAATTGGAATTAAAGTTGGGATCAAATCAAAAGTTGGGAAGACGCTTATGGTATCTTAACCCTGACATGGGAGGACGGCAAGTGTTGTATGGTAAAACTGTTGAATTTCATAATACATAGGAATTAGTAACTGACTGTTCTTCCTCTCACATAATTTCCAGGAACATGATAAGTTCATACTTAACTAAAAGAGCTTTAAATAGAATGTTTGTACATAATTTTGGATTTCAAATGAAGTGTGTATACCTATTTTGGTTGAAGGTCGAGTCGGAGCTCTTGGCCCGCTCTTCGCTGGTCGTACTAGATCCACTTCCTTGTCAAAAGCTTTCTCACTCTCCTTTTAGGTAGTTAGTGATTGTATTGCAGTGAAGACAAGTTGAATGATGTAAGGAATAAAAGGGGAAATTGGGATGTCGAATATAAGGTTGATATGTGTGAAGATAAGGTAATTGAGTGATATGTAGTGTTGTGAAATAAGGCATTGACTAATGTACAGTGAATATATGGTACTTGAGTGTTGTGTATTGTAGAAAGATAATGTAGCTCAGGATGTGATTGTAAAGATAAGGTAGTTGATTGTTGTGTATTGTAGTGAGGATAAGGTAGTTTGATGATGTGTATGTAGTGAGGAGAAGGAAGTTGAGTAATGTACAGTGAATATAATGTAGTTGAGAATGTACAGGAATATAAGGTAGTTGAGTAATGTACAGTGAATATAAGGTAGTTGAGTAATGTACAGTGAATATAAGGTAGTTGAGTAATGTACAGTGAATATAAGGTAGTTGAATGATTTTAGTAAGGAAGAGGACTTATCTTCACTACAATATACATCACCAACAATGTTAATAATAAGATGATAATAATAAGAATAAAATAATGATGAAAATTTTAATAATAATAGTAACAATAATAAAATAATAGTAAGATAATAATAATTAAATAATAATAATAACGCTGATAATAATTATAATAATAATAATGGAAATAAGAATCTTTATTTTCTACAAGTACATGATAGAACTTATATAGACCTAGGTGTCATTATTGACACCTTGACATCCCTGCCTGAATCTATACGGGAAGACTCTCAGTGACAGACAGATAGACAAACTTGAGACACGACATGACTACTGGACCCTCTCCTTTACGAAGACATTCGCAGACCCACAAACCAACACAACCTTTTCTATTCCTTCTATGAACCCTCTCCCTATTTACAAAAACCTTTGATTCTATGGGCATGTACCTTGTGCTGTTCGCCCTCTGACCCACTTCTCGCCTTAGCTGCTGGTTAAGCCCCGGCTAACTCTACACCCTCTCTAGCGCTAATCTTCTCCTGTCCCGTCCTCCCCGTCACCCCAGAAGTCTCACCAACAGGAGGCCTGCTATTCCCGTTTCAAGTCGCCCCACGATCGCCTTAGCTGCTTTAGTTAAGCCCTGGCTCTATTTCTACGACTAAGACTCCTCCTCCAGCGCTTTCTTCGTCTGTCCCGTCTTTCCGCTCATCCCATTGGGATCTTACCTGAACTTATTCATTCATTCCTTTTATTACTTTGAATGGTCAAAACGGACCCAAATAATCGTAAGTCCTCTTTTTTATGTGCTGGTTGTGTGTTTGTTTCAGCAGGAATTTGTTTTTTTTATCTACTAAAAGAGTAGGGGAAAACAAACTCAGTGGGGGGGGCCCAAAGAGTTCTAGGCTTTTCGGTTCGTGTGGTCAATGGTTTTTAAAAAAAAAAGGAAGACAATTTTTTGGGGGGAAAGGGGTAAAGAATAAAGATGGCAGGCACAAAGGGGGCAGGCTGCCATAAATATATTTAACTTTGAAATTGCGAAGAAAGAAACCATGGGGGCTAAAAATACTGGAGAAAAGGCCCCGGGGGTGAAACCCCAAAATCCCCCTTTTCAGAAAGAAAAGTGACTACCCCCAAGGTATATAAACCCATACCCCTAAAAAAAAAAAAATGGCCCAACTCTTTTAGTGACCTCTTATGTTGACATTCCCTAATCCCGGCCTCAAAAAATGTTCGGGAAACCAAGAGATTAGGTGTCCCCGTAATCATTAAAAAATTTTAGTTTTTCCCCAGCGGGCGATAAACTTGATGAAGAATGGTTCAAAACGACAAGTTGATAAATTGACACATATGCAAATTGGGATTTTATTGGGAAACTTTCCCCCCAGGGTTATCAGTCAAAAAGTGAAAATTGTAAGGGAGGAGGAGTTTGAGGAATTTGTCCCCGCCTGGAGTCGATGTGTTCGTCCATCAACTGGTAGGACAGCATAGGTTGTTGTTGTTGATTTTCCCCAAAAACCCCCCGGGCTTCCCAAACCCGGAAAAAAGGATTCTTATATACTGTTGGGGGGAGGTGAAGCGGGGAGGCGGAGTCATATTAATCCGTAGTCAAGAGGTCAATTTTTCAACTTGTCGGTTTTTGAACCATTAGTCTACATCCGTCGACACAGCAACATCTTGGGATCTTGATAAAAACGTATTCTTCCACACTTTTCCAACCTTTTGGGCGAAACATTGACTAGTAGATGGTACCACAGCCCCGCCCCGCCTTTCCCCCCCGTCTAAGAATTAAAACCCCCCTTTCAAACTTTTCTCCGATTGATGGACTGAAAATATGGGAGGCTGTTCCCAAACTCCCCCTCCTTACAACTTTCTCTTTGTAT